>JASANA010008196.1:0-69108 GCA_030248095.1 Ptycholaimellus sp. GST1_10
CAGTCCAGAAGAGAGTCTGACCGGTCCAGAGCAATGAGGGCGAGGGTGAGGTTGCTGGCGATGCCAATGGCAAAGTGGAGCAGGCCGGAGAGGGGGCAGAGAAGGCGGAGCCGTTCGTACCAGGGGCCAGTCAGTGCCTGAGGCCACCAGCACCCAGTCCCAGAAGAAGTCTCCATCGGTCCAGAGCAATGAGGGCGAGGGTGAGGTTGCTGGCGATGCCAATGGCAAAGTGGGACAGGCAAAGAGGGCAGAGAAGGCGGAGCCGTTCGTACCAGGGCCAGTCAGTGCCTCAGCCACCAGCACCCAGTCCCAGAAGAGAGTCTGACCGGTCCAGAGCAATGAGGGCGAGGGTGAGTTTGCTGGCGATGCCAATGGCAAAGTGGAGCAGGCCGGAGAGGGGGCAGAGAAGGCGGAGCCGTTCGTATCAGGGCCAGTCAGTGCCTGAGGCCACCAGCACCCACGTCATCAGCCAGCAAGCCATGGCATTGGTGGCGCAGAGGCTGTCAAGGCCGTCTTTCCCTGAGACTGTCGGGGAAAAAGGTTGGAGGAGGAGAACGAGAAGAAAAAAAGGTTGGAGGGCCTGTGAAGACGCGGGCGGAGGGGGGGCGGCGATGAGGAGGTTGAGGAGGGCGGCGGCCAGGGAGAGACTGGCCAGCAGGAAGACGCCCAGCAGAACTTCGCCTCGCCAGGGGCCTCCCAGCAGCTCTTCCTCCATCCGCACTTCTTGATGCCTGCAGCAGGGGCCTCAGGGTCTCAGCAACAGCGGAAGAGGCGGAAAGATGAAGCCCCGAGCAGCTGCTGAGGAAAGACTCGACGAGACCCAGCTTTTATGGCTTCAGGCGAAAATGTACCGGTTGGAGATACGAATGATGAACTTGGGAACAAAGATGGCCAAAGAGTCGTTGTCCATTTCAACTACACTTTCTTCTGAGAGCATTGTGGAACCGGCGTTTATGTGTCTTCAAATTTGATTATTATGAATGATTTTATGAAGCAGAAAGAAAAAGATTCCAGAAATGAGGGCTGATGTATATGGTTATGATATTTATAGAGACGTGGGGGTAGACGCAAGTAGTTAGGATAGAGAATACGGTCTTTTGGCATTTGAGCAGGAGGTGTGAAGGTTGTGGACAGCTGTTCGCTCAGCTCTCCCCCAGAATTTCTCTTCAACTGCCTTTTCAAAGCCACGCTTCAAGGCATAGGCCATATACCATATAGACCTACATTTCTTTCAATCCACACAAATGAGTCTGGTAATGTGTATCTTTCAACCTTTGAATCGCGAGCAATTTGCAAGAATATTTGCTGGAAAGTGTTTTTGAGATCATAAAATTCTGCAACAGCTAAGGGCGAACGGACGGAAGCACGAATGCGAATTCATATTGGCCTGGGACAGACCTTTATGGATTTGAAAACAGATAACTTAATGACTTTTCTGAGAAGGTCGAATGTTGGAAAATGGCCCCCCCCCCCTCCTTTTTTACCCCACCCCCATCCCTTTTTTATATTTTTAATCAAAACTAGACATTTTTAAAGCTTATTAAAGTATAGAGCGGATCAAATCTCAAAATTAGATTTTTGGCGAATTTTTAATTGGTGAATTGAACTAAATTGAATTGAATTGAAAAGTGAATTGAATTAATTGAATTGAATTAAACTTTAAAATTGGTGAATATTCAATCGGCCGTAATACAAGTTTTGCTCAAGCTAAAGCCATGATTGGAAACGGTTGGAAAGCTCTTGATTAGAAAAAAAATGTATTCGTTGTTCCAAGTCCAAACCCAAGTTGAAAAACAGCATTGCGTAATAATTTTACCAATTTTACCATATACGCTTCATCGAACTAAAGTGTATAACCTTGGCGCAAAACTTAAAATCGCTGATTCCCGCTGAATCCCGCTGAATCCCGCTGATCAGTTTATATCAAATCTGTATAAAAGTACTGATTCAGCAACCTGATTCAGCGGGCTGATTCAGCAGTGATCACTGATCACTGATCACTTTACTTTCATTTTTACGCCCTATGTATCCAAGCTTTTTTCCCTCCACCCCGCTCCCGGACATTTCCGAAAGTTCGAGAACACTCCCGGGGGTTTTTCTGAAGTTCTTGCGCCGGCTACGCCCTACTCCTGGTACTATTGTCAGTCCTTGGTACTCCACGACTTATGGTGGTAGCCGTAGTAGCTCCCTATCAGTCGCTACGGCCAAGATAAGCCTCCAAAAAAATTTTGGAAAAGGAAATTTTGGGCGGTCCAAAAAGTAGTCCGGGAGTGTTCTGGCCCCCTCAGGTGATGTGCCTGATTTTCTTTGTGTTATAAGCAGCTTGAAAAAGTTTGCTGTTGTTTGTTTTTTTTAATTGCGAATGAAAGGCAGTGAGCTCAGACGTTTTTGAAAAAGAGCAATTGTCGGTGCATGAAAACTCGCGTGAGGGGAATAGGAAAAGTAGCATTTGAGTTGAAATGAGAAAGACTGGAAGGACTGGTGAGCAATGAGTGTAGGGTGGGAAAATGAGTTCAGTTGCAGAGGGAGTCTCCATTTAGGTCCTGCAGATCGATGTCGTAGAAGCCGACGGCGCCTTCGTTCTGGTTCTTGGTATTGTCCACAGAGGTCTCCAGCTGGAATAGGGGTGGGGAGAATGAGCAGAGGAGGGAGGGGCTGAAGAAGAGAGAGGAGGGAACAAGGCAAGTGCAAGCAGGGAGCTCCAGGGATTTCTCCGCCCACTTTTCGAGCAGTGGCGTCAATCGTTTTGGAGAACAATACGCTCGCACTGGTCGCACCAGCACGCCTCCACGTCCATGCCGGCGGTCGGTCGGATTGCCTTGAACGCGACCACGGTGTCCTCCTGCAAGTTCAGCCTCTTGACCAGAGTTGACCAGCCATAGGAAGGCCAGTTCAAAGAGCCCCAGCGCAGCAAAAGAGGGAGGCTGTGAAAGACTCACAGGCAGCGTATAAATCTTCCAGCTCAAGGATGGAGTCCTGTCCTTGCTGCAGGAACGAGCCGAGGAAGGGATTGCCTGGAAAAGGAGGAGGATGGAGGTGGTAGGGAGGGAGAGAGTGAAGGAGGGATGGACCTTCATCGGGATTGATGACGGTGATGCGATTATTGTAGACCTAGTTGCCGGGGCGCTCAGCGAACTTGTCCTGGGCGGTGACGACGGCCCTCCAATCCCCGAGGCCTTGGACGCCGGCGCGAAGGCGCTCGCTGGCGATGGCGTACTTGGCCGCCGCGTCCCCTCATCACCGGTCCCGTTCGGCTCCTCCGTCGGCTCCTCCGTCGGCTCCTCCGTCGTCTCCTCATCGCAATCCGGGTCGAAGTCCACTTTGATATTGTCGATGGCAACCACGTCCGCCACCGGGTCCACCATGTTGCTCGCGATGATCGCCACCTGGAGCAAAGTGAGGAGGGATGAAGGGCTGGAGCTGAGGAGGGAGGAATGAAGGAGGGTGTGTAGGTGGATGAAAAGAAGGAAAGGAGGGAGCTACGTGAGCAGGCTCCTCCAGGGGGTATGGGATCTCCACGGAGCTGAAGGGCTCGTCGCTCTCCGGGATCTCCTCACAGGCCAACACGGCTTCTGAATCCTTCTCCAGCAGACAGGCCTCCAGTTTGATGTCGGAGTTGGAGCGCCAGTGGCTGAAAATGAATGGGTCTGAAAGGAGGGAAGGAGTGGAGGGAGGGAGGATTGGAGAAACTCTAATTCCACGAGGACATTATTGGCGGAGCACTCAATGTAGCAGGACTGGTAGATGACCTCGTCACTGCTGCTCCCCCCGCCCATCTTGGTGTAGCCGGCGAAGCGGGTCTCTGAAGGAAGGGAGCAGTAGTAGGAGTGGGAGGAGTACTAGGAGTAGAGGAGTAAGAGGAGGAGAAAGGATACTGGGAGGGTTGGGTCCGATCTCGGAGGCCCAGGTGCCGCTCTCCACGCCTTTGTAGGTGCTCCCAGTCCCCAGAGTCTCCAGTGGGGTTGGTCCAGCAGCATGAGTCCGGGTCCTCGAAGTCGCAGCTGAGCTCATCCGGGCTCTCCGCCGGTCCCCCGTCCTTGTCCCCGTACTCTATAGGGAAGGAGAAAGGATACTGGGAGGGTTGGGTCCGATCTCGGAGGCCCAGGTGCCGCTCTCCACGCCCTTGTAGGTGCTCCAGTCCCCAGAGTCTCCAGTGGGGTTGGTCCACTAGCATGAGTCCGGGTCCTCGAAGTCGCAGCTGAGCTCATCCGGGCTCTCCGCCGGTCCCCCGTCCTTGTCCCCCGTACTCTATAGGGAAGGAGAAAGGATACTGGGGAGGGTTGGGTCCGATCTCGGAGGCCCAGGTGCCGCTCTCCACGCCCTTGTAGGTGCTCCAGTCCCCAGAGTCTCCAGTGGGGTTGGTCCAGTAGCATGAGTCCGGGTCCTCGAAGTCGCAGCTGAGCTCATCCGGGCTCTCCGCCGGTCCCCCGTCCTTGTCCCCCGTACTTTATAGGGAAGGAGAAAGGATACTGGGAGGGTTGGTCCGATCTCGGAGGCCCAGGTGCCGCTCTAAACGCCCTTGTAGGTGCTCCAGTCCCCAGAGTCTCCAGTGGGGTTGGTCCAGTAGCATGAGTCCGGGTCCTCGAAGTCGCAGCTGAGCTCATCCGGGCTCTCCGCCGGTCCCCCGTCCTTGTCCCCGTACTCTATAGGGAAGGAGAAAGGATACTGGGAGGGTTGGGTCCGATCTCGGAGGCCCAGGTGCCGCTCTCCACGCCCTTGTAGGTGCTCCAGTCCCCAGAGTCTCCAGTGGGGTTGGTCCAGTAGCATGAGTCCGGGTCCTCGAAGTCGCAGCTGAGCTCATCCGGGCTCTCCGCCGGTCCCCCGTCCTTGTCCCCGTACTCTATCGGTAAGTATAAAGGATACTGGGAGGGTTGGGTCCGATCTCGGAGGCGCAGGTGCCGCTCTCCACGCCTTTGTAGGTGCTCCAGTCCCCAGAGTCTCCAGTGGGGTTGGTCCAGCAGCATGAGTCCGGGTCCTGGGAGAGAGTCGCAGCTGAGCTCATCCGGGCTCTCCGCCGGTCCCCCGTCCTTGTCCCCGTACTCTATAGGGAAGGAGAAAGGATACTGGGAGGGTTGGGTCCGATCTCGGAGGCCCAGGTGCCACTCTCCACGCCCTTGTAGGTGCTGCAGTCCCCAGAGTCTCCAGTGGGGTTGGTCCAGTAGCATGAGTCCGGGTCCTCGAAGTCGCAGCTGAGCTCATCCGGGCTCTCCGCCGGTCCCCCGTCCTTGTCCCCGTACTCTATACGGAAGGAGAAAAGGATACTGGGAGGGTTGGGTCCGATCTCGGAGGCCCAGGTGCCGCTCTAAACGCCCTTGTAGGTGCTCCAGTCCCCAGAGTCTCCAGTGGGGTTGGTCCAGTAGCATGAGTCCGGGTCCTCGAAGTCGCAGCTGAGCTCATCCGGGCTCTCCGCCGGTCCCCCGTCCTTGTCCCCGTACTCTATAGGGAAGGAGAAAGGATACTGGGAGGGTTGGGTCCGATCTGGAGGCCCAGGTGCCGCTCTCCACGCCCTTGTAGGTGCTCCAGTCCCCAGAGTTTCCCTGATATATCATTAAATTTCGATCCCAGTACTTAAATTTTGATTTTAAATATTTTCATTTTATTGTAGATAAAACGCAGGGTTACACATAGCTTAAGCTTAGGCTTACACACATGGGTGGCAGTTCAACAAAAAGGCTCAACTGGCTGCCCAGAATTGAGCCCCGTGCTATACTAGTTACACAAGATTATAGGGGCACAACGTCAATTATTGGGATTACCTCTGTAAAAATTTTCATTGTTTATGATTAAACTGTCCCGAGCTAATTGCTGGTTTATCACTCACTTCACCACTGACTTCTAACCCCTCCCCCCAACAAATGTTAATTGATAATTGTTCCACAAACGTGGTTGCTGACGGAAGCCAGTGGTAATCTTGGCAAAGTAGAAGAATAATATGTGAGGCCAAAGGTTAAATACAGAGGTAAACACAAAAGCGCCAATACTTTTACTGAGGTACTTCCAATAATGGACGATGTGCCCCTATAACCTTGTGTAACAAGTATAACACGGGGCTCAATTCTGGGCAGCCAGTTGAGCCCATTTGTTGAACTGCCACCCATGTGTGTAAGCCTTTTTTTTATCTGCACGAAATTAAGCTATGCCTAAGCCTATGTTACCTACATTACCTTAGTTTACCTTCCGGGGTCCAAGTCCAAAATCAGAGCAAATTACCAGAGAAAACGCCCAAAATTCCATTTCAGTTTTTGAAACATCAGGCTCTTAAATTTGTGTAAAATTGGATAAAAAATCAGTTTTATGGCCGTTTTTGTGTTCTGCATAAAAACTTACTTATTGGGGTCCAAAGTCAATGCAAATTACAAGTGGAAACGGCTAAAAATCAATTTTAGTTTTTGAAACATTAGGCTCCTGGATTTGCAAAATTGCAGAAAATTTTCATTTTTTTTGGCCAGATTCGTGTTAAGCATCAAAATATACCCAATGAGGCCCAAATATTATAGCCAATTCCCTAATAATAACCCCTAAATCAGTTTTTAGCATAAAAACATTGGATAACTGGGTTTTAATTCGAGAACAAATTATTTCCGCTGAGCTCCCAAAGCAGACGGATAAGAGGCAAATAGAAGACTCTTCAAAAAATCTGCTTAAAACCTTGCCATATTGCCATGCATGTCAAGGACCCTCCCATGGGTAGTTTCATGTCACCACCATATTGCCCTGCCCAAATCTGTCATTGCGAAAAGAAGCAAAGTTAAACAGCAAGAGCACATGCTTAGTTCTGACGCCATTGAATGGTTTTAGTGCTGAGCAGGGTAAATATCCAAAGAAACTAGTCTAAAATATGGTTTTGTTGCATACTAAGACAAGCCCCTACAGGGGCCAACTTTTGGGACCCCCAGGGGGCCCAACTTTTGGGATCCCCAGGGGGTCCAACTTTTGGGACCCCCAGGGGGGCCAATTTTTGGGACCCCCAGGGGGGCCTTCTAGGGGACGCATACATTCCTGCAAAAAACTGCATATGGTTGTCTAGCCGGTTAAGGCAAGCATGAACCGAAAAAAGTTGATGGTGAATGATAAATGGTTCTTTTGCAATAATGAGTTTGAAGCTCCTTTAAATATACTATTCCGTGTAAAACAAAATTCATAAAAATTTAATGATATTGATGTGAAAGTCTGCATCGAAACTTGCGGCTTACTTAGTAGGAGCAACTACTTATTCTGATGCAAATATTTGACCGATTTTTTTATTTTCTATTCGGGATAGAGGTTTTTAATGGAGATTAGAGTTTTTTATTCGCATACTTTCTAATTCTAAACATTCTATTCTTTTGTTTCCAGAGCTTTACTTGCAATGCTTCCGCAGCATACGACAGACTACTTTTAAGAAAGGCATAAGCAACAAACAAGGCAATAAACGCCAATGAACGCGCGTTGTCAGGGACAATAAATTGCAATAATTTGACGGGTGCCACTCTCCTTCACATGAGGTACAAAACTTGGGTAGAATTGCTGAGCTGGTGATCAGCTCAGCTGGAACTTTGGAAAGGCAGCCTCCGCAGGTGATGGACATGCCCAGCGAGCAGCTTCTACTGGGCTTGGAAGGGGTGAATAGCCTGAGTGGGAGACATCTGGGAGTATTCACGCTGCCGAACGAAGAGCCTTTCATCATGCCCACCCGCCCCAACTGCAGCCTCAATGCGGCGCCCACCTATCCCACCCCAGTGCCCATCTCCTGCGTTCAGGGTTCAGCAGTTGACCACTGTCCCTCCCTCCCTTCAGCGTGCTGCTGCCACCTCTAGGCCTGAGCATTGACCTGCTGCTGTTGATGTCCCAGGCGTTGAATTTTACCTTCGACCTCTACTACTCCGCGGACCGCCAATGGGGAGGCTGGAGTGAGCAGAATGGCAGCCTTTTCATGGACGGCATGGTTGGCCATCTTTCTCGACGGGTACACTTTCGCTTTATTATTTCCTCCTCCCTCCACTGACTTTCGGCCATTCTGCCTGGGCATGCTTTTTTATTGGACCAACTGAAATAGGACTGATGAATAAAAGCTTGTCGAAGGAAGGAGACCTGATTGCTGCGTCTTTGGGGGTGAACTCAGACAGAGCCAGTCTCATCGATTTCACCATCCCCTACCACTACACTGCTCATGGATTCTACATGCGCAAAACGGACACAGCCGCCGATTTATTCCGCTTTCTCAGTGTTGGATTCTGATCCAACACATGACAGAGCATAAATGTCCTCTTATGGTCTCATTTATGATGAGTACTAACCGTGTGAATTAGAAATGATGAAGACTTAGGGCCGCTCTCCCCGGTATGAAAGGGCATGGGTGGTCAGGTGTTGGTGGTGTGATGGCGAGAAGGAGAATGTGAGATGGTGATTGGCCGGTTGCAGCCATTTACCGGCAGGCACTGGAGCGTACTGGTTGGAAGTTTGCTGGCCATCGGGCTTCTCTCCTGGCTCTGCAATCGCATTTCGCCCCATTCACTAAGCAACAGCCCGCGGGACAGCGCTTTGGTGCCCAGGAAGTGTGCAATTGCTTTAGCCATTCCCTCATCCAGAGAACTCTTTGATAGTGCTCGAGCATGGGCACGACAGTTGCGAGCAGCGGAGTGGGAGCAGAGTCTGCTCAACACACTCTGGCTTGTGTGCGCCGCCACCTTTCAGGTCAAGCCACCATCAGCTTTCCTTAGCTTCCTCCCTCAGCTAGCTGACTCTGTTAGGGCGGCATGAGCTTCGCATATCAGCTGAGTCTGGGAGGCAGTTTCCTCTGGACCTGCTGCTACATGCTGGTGGCAGTCTACACGGCCACCTACTCTGCTACCATCGCTGCATGGCTGACGCAGGATCGAATGCAGGGCGAGATACAAACCATCGCCGACCTCCTCAACTCGGACCTTCATTATGGCTGACTTTTCATCACTTTCACTTTTTCTCTTCCTACCCTTCTTTCGCCCCTTCTCCACTTCTCAGCGTAGGAGCAGAGAAAGATGGTGGAGTGTCAATTGGAAGGTGTGTCGGGTAGCACAATACTGGAAGGTCAGCTGCGCAGCATGGAAGATCCCCTAATCCGCCGCCTCTACACCAACATGCAACGAAAGGGTCACATTTACGACGACGGCACTCTTGTCCACAAATTCGTTTGCCCCTCTTCTTTTTCTAAACCAGCGTCCATAGGTAGTAGGGCACAGGCGGCTGAAGGAGGCTTCGCAGCCTTCGAGAGCACCAGCTCGTCCCGCTTCCTCGTCAACCAGCCGCCGTGCAAGCTCCGTCTGGCTGCTCAGCACTTCTACCGCGTTGGCTGACCTGCTGGGCAGGGTTGTGGAGTGATGTGGGGTAGTCTGCAGGTAGGCTACGCCATGGGCCTCCCGCGTGGCTCCCCGCACCGGCCCACCTTGGACCAGTTCATCCTGAAGGCCCTGGAGGGCGGGGTGGTGGCGAGGTTGGAAAGGAAATGGTTGGCCTTCTGCCCCCTCTCCAGTTGGCCAGAGGAGTCGGGGCGGGGCCTAGGTTTGAGGAGAGGAGCTCCTGCGAAGTGGAGAAGCCGCCGGAGGCCCTGAAAGGTCGACTGGGCCTGCGTCATTTTATTGGTCTCGCCCGCAAGTCTTCTGGCCTTTGTATGCGAGCAGAGAGTTGCAGGGATCTTTCTGATGCTGCTGACAACTGGGGCTCTGGGTTTGCTGCTAGCTATCGTCGAGCGTGTCTGGGTCAAGTCCAGAAAATGTCGATATTTTGGCCGAACAAATTAGCAGCAGCACATTATACACCTAAGATAGGACTTCCTTGCGTTTAAAAGCAGAAAACCCTGGCTTCTGCCTTTCCCTCTTCCCCATTTTTATTCCCCGTACCTTGCATTTTTGAGCAGGGAACATCCCATGAAAGCATCAGGTCAGTGGCGCTTTCCATGCAGATGGCACAGCGAATTCCGCACTACTGAACCAATATGCAACCGTGCTTTTTTAAACCTGCATTTTCGACGGATAAAAAAAGCACAAAGTTATGCTGTCCGACTAAAAAGCGTAGAAGCCAATATAAAAACGATGGGCACTGTACAACTTAGGCAACAACAAACAGCCAAACTTCACTCTGTATGTAGGCAAGATAGGCGTTGCCACTGGATAAATCCTAATTTCATTTGCCATCCGCAATGACTCATCTCAATCTGCTTGGAATTTAAAAATTCTGGATACCATAGTTTAAAATTTTGATTCCTTCCATGCTTTTTGCGCGGCCGAAGGCCGCCTGCCGCGGAGGGCAGGGCAGTCAGAGCTCCGGAGGCCGGAGGGCATGGGTGCGGAGGCCCCGGAGCGTAGCCTAGCATGCGAAGCATGCTAGGCGAAGCGTAGGGGCCGTAGCACGCGTGCCCGGAGGCCGGAGGAGCTCTGGCGCCCTGCCCGAAGCGGCGGGTGGCCAAGGCCCGCTTAAGCTGTTACCCCATTTTTCGTCCGTCATTCCGCATATATATATATATATGTGTGTCCAGGGCCAGTACTCCGCGGTTTTTCAACGAAATTGGCTGATTTTTTGCATGAAGGTCCGTCTGGGTGGTGGCTCGGTACATTTTTTTGCGATCGGCGCCATTTTGCTTGGTTCTGGATTTATGGTCAAAAAAGCTCGAAGATAGAGACCTTAAAATTCGAATTTTTTTCGAAAATTTGCATTATAAATTTATTAATTATTAATTAAATCGCATTAAATGCCTCAGAAACCAAAAATAGACCTATATCAGTTTTTAAATGTTTTTCATAACCATTGTTATTTCTTGATTTATATCATATTTTAATGAGGTGGACAAGGCCGCGCATCTCTTGGCAACAGCCAAGAATACCTTGTAATATTTCTAAACCTTATTAATTTTCACTATTTTGTGCATTGAATGACTCATTGAAGGAGATCCAGCATCATGTAGTGACTTACCCGACATGTGCCCATATTTGACATATCATATTTGACATGAAACCATCCAAATACTTGATCACCCATTCAAAACTAGGGAGCTGTCGCGCCCTAGGAATAGCGTAAATAATTTATTTACCATAAAATATGCTACATTTCTTTTTTCAAACACGTTCAATTATACTCTTATCCGAGTCTGCATCATAAAGACGGGGATGCTACAGAAATGCTGCAAATCACCACAACAATTGGCAATAATGACAGCAGCTTTGCAGGCTTTGGCATCTGCAAGTAATTGACTGATTGCTAGTTCAAAAAAAGTTTAAAAGATAAAAGAATTTAAAAAAATGAAAAAATCATGCGTAAGCGGCGTTGCAGAGATCGGTGGTGCAGAGACACTCAGTGCCGGGCACTCCGTAAATGCTGGCTGGGCCGCAGCCTGCCTGCCCGCCCGACACGCAGCCTTTGGAGACGCGCAGTTTGTTGTCTAGAAAAATACTTTTTTTGCTTTTTGCAACTTAATGAGATGTGATGGGATAATTCGAAAATTGTCAATTCAGTTGCAATTATCAAATTGTCAATTCAGTCATTCAACGTAAATAGTTGAAAGGTGACAAGAATATACAACGAATTTTTCACAAATTTATGCATGGAATGATGTTAAAGTCAATGATGTGATGTAACTGCGGCTTGGTTAGATGGGAAGGGCTTAGCTCTACCAAAGGTCCATAATGAATTGGCAGTAATTATACATTTTGTAATTTAAATAGAACAAACATAATCAAAATAGTTCTCATTGGTAACGACGTCGCAAATAGAAAATTTAAACAAATTTTAGACAACTGCGATTCAATCGAAAGTGCTTAAAAAAATTTCATCAAAAATTTATTTTTTACTATATTATTTTAGATTTTTTAACTATTTCTTTTTATTCAATTTGTTCAATTTTTTTTATTTTTTATATTTCAACATTTTTTTAAAAATTTATTTAATTCAATTTATTTTATTAATTTAATTTAAATTACCATTTACACCACGGATTCTTTTCAAGGGAAATTGTCGCAAACTAATAATCGATTTGTCTTCCCATCTTGCCAAAGCCAAGCCAAGTGTTAGGAGGGCTGATGGGGTGAACCCCCCCCCCCCCCCCCCCCGAAGAGATACACCCCCCCCCCCAATGGGGTTTCGCCCACCCCCCAAGGGTTACACCCTCCCCCCAAGGGTTACACCCACCCCCCAAGAGATACACCCCCCCCCCCAAAGGGTACTATATTGAAAAAAATTTTATTAGCTTAAAATACTCTTCTGTATATATCTCGAAATTTAAACTCAAGGAATTTTTATATAAACAACTATATACCTACTTTTTTTTGAAAAATAGTTAGTCTATACCGGATGGCGGGCGCATGCCTACTAGGAGTAGGGGCTTGTCCCCTAAAAGGAGTACCTTTCAAGATTCCAACTCAAAAGCTTAGACGCATGCTCGTCCTCGACGAGGTCATGACTGTGGCAGTACCTACTAGTTGATCATAGTATAATAGGTACTGCCACAGTCATGACCTCGTCGAGGACGAGCATGCGTCTAAGCCCTTCAGTTGGAATCTTGAAAGGTACTCCTTTTAGGGGACAAGCCCCTACTCCTGGTAGGCATGCGCCCGCCATCCGGTATAGACTAACTATTTTTCAAAAAAAGTAGGTATATAGTTGTTTATATAAAAATTCCTTGAGTTTAAATTTCGAGATATATACAGAAGAGTATTTTAAGCTAATAAAATTTTTTTCAATATAGTACCCTTTGGGGGGGTGTATCTCTTGGGGGGAGGGTGTATCTCTACGGGGGGGGTGTATCTTGGGGGGGGGGGGGGGGTGTATCTCTTCGGGGGGGGGGGGGGGGTTTAACCCCATCAGCCGTTAGGAGCATAGGGCATAAGGAGGCAGAATGGGTTAGAGGCAGGCGAAGGAAGATAGGCGAAAGAAGGAAGCAGACCATATAGATGCAGAGGATCATCAGGCGTACCCTGAACTGGGGACTCCCGCTTGTAGCAGAATCCGCCCGGGCGAGTCTCGCAGATGCCGCGCCCCTCGCAGTTGCCCTCCAGCGATTCGCAGCGATGGCACTGCAGCCCGTAGCCTCAACTCATCCCCTGTTCTTCCTCTCACCACCACCGCCTATTATTATGGTCTCTGCTATCAGCCAATCGCAAACAATTTGTGTGGTTGTCAGCTAAAAATTCGTGGTCAACCAAGTTGACAAACCCGATCAATTTCCAATTTTGACGATACCTCAGGGTTGGTCGAAAATGTGGTTGAGGAGTAGGAAAGAGGAAATGGAGTAGGCAACCGTGAACAGGGAGGCAGAGTAGAAGGCCGGTGAGCCAGCTCAGCATGGCGCCATGCAAGCTTTGCAGGCCCCTGCAGTAGGGAGAGGCTCTGTGGAACAGGAGCCGACCTGTCCGCCCCTTGATGAGTGCCGCGCATTCCAAAATGCCCCCACACTCACGGCCCCGCCCTTCTCACTCTATCGAGCTGCGCTTCCCAACTGTCAGACACATTCCAGGCCTTCTTATCGAGGAAAAAACCTTTTCTCATGCCCTGCCCTGCCTTTTTGTCGAGAAAAGGGGGGAAGGAAGCCAGGTGGACTGCCAGAAGTGAAGGGGAAAAGGCAAAGAAAAGAGGACTGGAGGGAAGTCGTTCGTTGCAAAGGCGGCCTAGCTTTTTGCCGCTTGTAGGGGGCGTTGGGAGAGAGGAGGCACTCTTCACAATCCCCCTCCTCTTCCTTTCCGCCAGCTTATGTTGACGGCTTTTCCACTGCCTCTTCTGTCAGGCTACGCTAATCAGCTTGCTTCTAGCGCCACAAAAACTCGCTCAAAACTCACCTGGTGCTTTAAAGACAGAATGTTTTTGTCCAGTTGATTGGAGTGTCGTCGAGATAGGAAAGATCAGGAAAAAAAAATATTGATATATGTGAGAACGGTTATTAATATTTTCCTTTAGGGTCTATCATTCGGTGACATAGAATTTTACAGAGCTGTTTCTATTTGATGTTTCGCAACAAAAATCATAGATTTTTTTTACAGAGAAAAGTAAACGTTGCCCGTGCCGATTTAGCTCAAAACATTGTATATCAAACCATGTATGAAGATCGAACTTGCTTAACATTTATTGGGCTGGCGCGAACGGAGCGTCAGCGGAGTGTCAGCGCCCAGCCCCTCTTTTCGACCCAGGTGTACGTTTTGGGGGTTATTGCTAGATCTTAGAATTGATAAGGATTTTGTGCTTCACAGAAACGTCCAATCGTTCTGATTCTTTCTGCATTGGAAAGAGCATCATCGAATTGACCAAAACTCGCGAGAAATTGCCCAAAAACGGCAGAACACAAGAGAAAACTACTCAAAACCATTTGTCCGAACTCCTCCTTCTCCTTCTCCTTCTCCTTCTTCTTCTTCTCCTTCTCCTCCGCATCTATTCTTGAAATGAGAGTAGGTATTCATTTCTCCCCCCCCCACCCCCCTTCCCCGGGTTTCTGGGCCTCATATATTTATTTATTCATAAGTGTTCAGTTGAACTAGTATTCCAGATGCACCAGTGGTGTAGTGGTCTAGGCGATCGGACAGCTGGATGAAACTGGAAGGTTCGAATCCTTCTTAGGCAATCATTTTTATTTTGTTAATTTTAAGTTGAGAAAACAACAGGTACCATCGGCAGACCAAAATAAAGCTCTTTTCGCCAAAAATCGATTTCCCTAAATATAAATCACAAAAATATGTTAGTTTGCCAATAAATTTGCATTATTTTTTTGAATTTTGAATCTTTTCTTTTCGTTATATTTTTAAATAGGTTTATTTTTTATTTATTTTTTTGTCCAATAATATCATAATATATAACAATATATAAGCAACAATATACAACTTTTTTTATACTTTTAATACTATCTTAAAAGTGGAAGAAATATCTGGTACCATCGGCAGGCCAAATGTGAATCTCTTTTCTCCAAAAAAGTCAATTAGTCTGAGTTTAAAGTCAAAGAAATACATCTACTACTAGTGGAATCTGCTGAGCCACCTGCATTTTGGTTTAGTGCGCAATGGAAAGAGCCACTGGACTGCGCGCTAAAACAAAATGCAATTGTCTTAGAAGCAGATTCCACTAGTAGTAGATGTATTTCTTTGACTTTAAACTCGGACTAATTGACTTTTTTGGAGAAAAGAGATTCACATTTGGCCTGCCGATGGTACCAGATATAATATTATATAGTGGGTGCGGAGGCCGCTGCTTGCGGACCTCCTGTTGGCCGTGCGATTATGTAGGAAGCTGGTGTTTTTTATTGACTGACCAAAAAGTGGGGCAAAGGCGACCAGAAAGAAAGCTTTGAGCGATGCTGCAAAAGCAGGGAAACTCAGGCGGCTGCACGCAAAATCAAATCAGTAATCCCCTCCACATATACTCCCTGCCTGCTGAGGCCAGAAAGCTGAAGCATCCTACACAAAGGCCAAGGGCCAGCAATCACAGAATAGCAGCAAAAGCTGAATTGTCCTAGGCAAGAAAATAGTGGAAAGCTCGTATTGAATCAATCAGATGAAAGCCAAAATTTTGCTCCAATAGGAGGCAATAAATCAATCGTATCTCAAACAGCTGAGAAAGAATTGGTGAGTGCATTGAAAAAGGGTATGCAAAGCGTAAAGGCACATGGGCAAAGGGGGATGGGTGAGCTGGGACTGGGCCTGTGCTCCTCCTCCCTCACCCCCACCCCTCCTCTCTCCCCTTCCTCCCTCCACCTCCCTTCCCCATCCTCAACTCCTCTTTCAAGCGTTTCCGTAGCAAAGAGCGAGCGGAATTAGACACACTTGGGCCTGGGGGCAAGAGGCACTCCCAGGCTCTTTTGCTTTGCTTGGCAGGCTGGCCAGAAATTAGAGTGAGAATGCGAAAGGAGTAGGAGATAGAAGTAGGAGAAATTTGGGGTAGAGTAAGTTTGGAGACAAATAAGGCTTAGCAATGGACCAAAGAGGAAGAGTTTGGACAAAGTTGGAGTTTGGAGTGAGTGCAGAATAGGCATGAACGTGAATGATGAAAGTGCTGGAGGGGTGCTGGGAGTGTGTGTGGAGGTGAGTGGGCTGATGTCTGTGGGTGGTCCAGAAGGGAGCCAGGGCCCTATCTCGCATTCCTCGCCTGCCAGTCGCCCTCCTTTCCTGCACCCTGCATCTCTCTTGCTCCTCCCACTCCAGCCTTGCAATTCCCGCACCCAGCAGCTGTGTCCATCAAATCGAAATCAGAGCACTGTGTGTAGAGGGTGTGCAAGTGCTGGAGCACAAGCAGGGACCCTCTATGCGCTTGCTGAAGAGGGTGCGGAGGCGGACTTGCAGCTGTCATCCAGCTCCTCCTCCTGTAGCTCCACGGAGACCAGACGGCAGACCGGGTAGGTGCTCTTGTGCCCCGTAGTCATCCTAGCAGAGACGTAGTGAAGGTGTCCATCCTTGCCAGGGTGGAGGGCGGTGATGTGGAGGAGCTTCCAGTCGGCTTGCTTGCTGTCGTCGTCCACCGTCCACTCCGGCTGCCCGCCCCTTGCCTTCCTCCACCCGTCACGCTCCCGGAGCATCTGCAGGTACTCCCACCTCCACCTTCCTTGGGCCTCCTTCAGGGCTTGGGCTTGATAGAGTAGGCGCTGGCGCAGAGCTTTGGCTTGTTGTCCTTGAGGGGGCAGAAGCTTGGTGAGCAAGTAGGCTTGGGGGCAGTAGCCGGGCACCAGGAAGTCCAGTGGGCATAGCGGCCGTAGGTCATCTGGTCCAGAGGCAGAGTAGGTGAGTGGGCGGCTGTTGATGATGGTGGCGAGGTGGAGCAAGAGTGTCCTGAGCTCCTCGTCATCCAGCACCCATCCCCAGGTCAGCACTCGCAGTGCCTCCTTCAGCATCCGAACCATCCTCTCCGCTCCTCCTTGCACCCATGGTGCCTGCACGGCACCCAGGTGGAAGTGGAAGTTGGTGAGGCTGTCCTCCCCCAGGGCCTCCTCGATCTCCTTCTCCAGCACCCCCGCGGTGCCCACGAAGGCCATAGCCCAGTCCACATAGATTTCCCCACTTGTCACTCCCTGCCAGCTCCAGAGTCGCTTGAAAGAGTGAATGATGGAGGTAGCTGAGTAGTCGAGTAGGAGGTCAAAGAAGACTGCACCGGTGACGTTGCAGAGCATGATGAAGATCCAGCGTTTGCTCTCCCCGTCCTTGTGTAGGATCTTGATGGGGCTGGGCTGGTCTGCGACGATGGAAGTGAAGGGTGGGGCTTCGATGCGTAGGCGTGAGTGCAGAAGTCGTCCATGAGGAGGTGGTGGGGCTGGACTGGCTTTCAGGCGGCGGCAGGTAGGGCAGGCCTTGAGGAAAGAGAGAGTGAGGCATCTGAGCTTGGGGATCCAGTAGTGTTCGCGGATGGCACTGAGGGTGTGCGAGAGGCCTGCGTGTCCGAGCTTGGAGTGGTAGTCGGAGACGAAGAGCTTGGAGACCCAGTGCTCTGGTAGGAGGTAGGGGCTGAGGGTGAGGTGAAGGTGACCCTTGGCCTGGAGGAGTCCGTCCTCGTCAGGCTCCTTGGCGTTGAAGGTCTGCTTCTGGCTGTGGGTGAGCTTGGACTGGAGGGCGCGGAGGATGAGCTTCTCCGCCTCGTTCCTCTCCTCTCCCGACAGCTTCGGTCCTCCTAGACTCTCACCTCTCTTCCATCCTTTCTTCCATCTTTTGACCCAGGCTAATGCACCGATCAAATGCTGATAGCCTTTGAGCCTTTTTTCTTTGAAATTTTCCAGTAGGCCAGTTACTGGTGGGCTTTGAGCCTCTTTTGGTGGGCCTTTTGCCTCTTTTGGTGGGCCTTTTGCCTCTTTTGGTGTGCCATTTTGGGCATCTTTTCCAGCATCTTTTGAAAACAGGGCAAAAATCACTCCTTCTTCCTCCCACACTCCCCGCCTTGGCGTTCCTTCCTCCAGAAGCTCTGGCAGCGCCTCCAGGTCAGCTCCTTTGTCTGGCCACTCAGCAGCAGCTTGTGTGAACCAGTTTGGGCCGTGGTAGAAGAGGTGATCGGCGGTGAGCTCCTTGGCCTTGAGAGGGCGGGTGGTGAAGTTGGCTGGGTTCTCCTTGGTGCCGATGAAGTGGACGTTGGCCTTGTCCACGTACTCCAGCAGCTCATCCACCCGTCGCTTCTCATAGGGGCGCTTGAGTCTCTCGTTCCGCTTGATCCACCAGTAGACGATTTGGCAGTCGGTGAAAAGGTGAATGGTGAGGACTTGAAGGTGAGAGGTAAGCAGGGAGCAGATCTTTTGCGAGGCTCTAGCGCCGGCCAGCGCTCCCCAGAGTTCCGTGCGGTGCTGCTTTGCTTCCCTATCAGCCGACTCCTGGTGTAGAGGAAGTCAACCTTGTCACCTTGTTTCGTGAAGATGATGAAGCCGAAGGCCTTGGCGGAGGAGTCGCTGCAGACAATGAACTCCACAGGCTTGTTCCTGTCCAGGTTCAGGCGCCGATCATGTTTGCACTCCCCCAGACTGGCCAGCTGCTCCACGATGTCCACACACTCCTCGCACAGCTTCTCCTCCACCTTGTCGCTCCATTTCTTCATCCCCAGCCCATGCTGACGAAAGAAGAGTTTCGCTTGAAGAGTGATGGGTAGGTAGTGGCCATAGACGTTGTAGACGCGGGCGGCTGCAGCTAGGAGCTCCCTTTTCGCGTAGCTAGATTTGACCTTGAGTTGCTGTAGCTTGGGTGGTGCGAGGCTGAACTTGTCCTCCTCCAGGTCCCAGATGAGGCCGAGGGCGCGGATGCTGGAGTCCTTGTGCACGGAGGCATTGGGGAGGCCACTGATGATGTCCTTGTCAACGCTGGCAAACTCCCGCAGCTCCATCGCCGCATCCTTGAACACCGCCTTGTAGCCCTCTGCCTTCCTTTTCCCTTCCTCTACGCTGTCGTAGGTGCCCACCACATTGTCCATGTAGGTGGCTTGGGGTAGGGCTCGGAGTTCTGCTGGCATGAGTCCATGCTGTGTCCCTCCTTTCTCCTCCGCCGCCTTTGCCTCCTCCTCGCAGAGGTGCCCGATGCAGGTGAGAAGGACCCAGGGGCTGCTTGTGGACCCCATGATCAGGCTAGTGAAGTGGAAGACTTGGAAGTTGGACTGGTCCAGTGGGCGCTCCAGGTTCTTGGGCAGGATGATGCGGCAGGCGTCTCTGTCTTCTGGATGGATGCGGATCTGATAGAAAGCCTTCTTCATGTCTGAGAGAAAGAGGCCGGAGTAGCAGCGGATGCGAAGCTGGAGGGCCAGGAGGTCAGTGAGGAGGTCTGGGCTGGTCTCCAGGAGGTCGTTGAGGCTGGGGCTGGAGCGGCTCTTGGCGTTGGCATTCACGATGGGTCTGAGCTTTGTCGTCTCACTCTCCTCCTTCTCCACTCCGAAGTGGCTGAGGTGGTGCACCAGCTGTCCGGGCTTTGCCGTCTCCTTCACCTCCTCCAGGAACCCATTCTGCAGGTGCTGGTCGAACACTCTGTAGTACTCCTTGCGCCCTTCCACGCTGAGCTTGTCATGGATCCGCTTGGTCCTAGCAAAGGCTGAGCTGAAGTCGCTCTGGAGAGCGCTGGCATCAGCCTTGAAGGGGAGGCAGATGGTGTAGCGTCTGTCCTTGTCCCAAGTGAGTGTCTCCAGCAGCTTCTGCATCCGGCAGTTGCTGCCCTCCTCGCTCTCCTTGGCCTTGAAGGTGAGGATGTCCAGGTCTGTCTGCTCCCTGACTGCGGCTGCCAACTGATCCTCCTGACTGCAGTGCACTGTGAAGCCGTTGCTCTGGTAGCTGTTGCTGAGTTTGAGGTTCTTGGCCTTGACGCAGCCCTTGAGGATGCGACCGAAGGGCGTGGAGACTGCCATCAGTTCCGCTGACAGCGCCTTTGCTATCGCCACTCTTGGTCCTGTCACCTGCTCCAGGTAGTCCGCTCCTAGTAGCAAGTTCACCCGAAGGCTCTTGAGTTTGGCTGGTGGGAGGTTGGTGTAGGGGCCTTTGAGGTGAGGTTTCTTGACCTCGAAGCCGCCAACGTTGAGGCTGCCGGTGACGTTGCGGGTGGTGTGGGCAGTGATGCTGAGGCGGTCGCTGTCCTTGCGCCAGAGCTCCAGCTGAACCTCACTCGTCTGGCACCTTGTCTTCTTCTCCATCTGCGCTGTGGCCACGTTGACCGTGAAGCATGGTCCCTGCCGTAGCTGAAGCGCTGCCGCCATCTCCTCCTCCACCCAGCTCACATCACTGCATCCATCCAACAGGACCATGACTGGAGTGCTGGTGCCAGTTTTGAGATTGTAGGCAAGAGTCTCAAAGTAGGGCAAGATGGTGACATCAGTGAGTTTGTTGGAGGCGGGGCCAATGGCGGTGGTGAAGGCATGGCTGTTCTCCTCCTCCGACTCCTCCGACTCCTCTCCCAGCTGATTCGCCATGAAGCTCACATTCTTGTCCTGGTGGAGGCTGGTATGGTGTTTGCGGCTGCAGGTGCGGCAGGTGCATTTGCTGGGACACTCGGTGATGGTGTGCTTGGAGCTGAGGCAGTTGTAACAGAGCCCCTTCTCCTTCACCTTCTGATGCCGGTCTTTCACCTGGACCACCTCCTTGCACTGGTGCACCCAGTGGCCTTCCTTGTCGCAGTAGGGGCAGGGTGGTCGGGTACGAGAGCCGGACTCCGCGCTACCCTGGGCCTTTGTGGCCTCTTTTCCTTCCCCTGGGGCCTTTGCGGCCTCTTTTCCCTTTTTCTTCTTTTTCTTTTTCCTGTTCCCGGAGTCCTCTTCCTCCTTCTCCCCGCCCGCCTGGTTCAGTTGAAGACTGTAGGACTGTAGGACGGAGGGTGACTTCTCCGGCTTCCCTCCTTCCTTCTTCTCCTTCTCCAGAGCCAGCTGAGGTCCTCAGACTTGAATCTCCAAGCGCAGCCAAGCCAGCAGCTCCTCCATCTGGGGCGTAGGCAGGAGCCGCTTCTCCAGCCAGGAGTGCCATAGTCGCTCTTGCATGGAGTAGGGGAGGCGAGGTAGCACCTGGTAGATGAGGTCATCCTGGTTCTCGACGCCCTGGCATTTGAGTTCGCAGACTATGATGCTGAGTTTGTCATAGAAGGCAACGAGTTTGTTCTCCTTGATGCTGGCAAGGTGGGCAAGCTTGCTGTAGAGGATGGACTTTGTTGCGTCCAGATCTCCGTAGACCTCCTCCAGGATGCAGCTAGCCTCCGTCCAGCTGTTTGGGTCCACTGTGCTCAGATGCTGTACCTTGGCCTTTGCTCCTCCCTTGAGGGTGGTGAGAAGGTAGGCGAAGCGAGCGTTGTCGTTGAGCATCTTATTTTCCACCACCAGGTACTGGAACTCCTCCCGCCAGCACCTGAACTGGCTCATGTCCCAGCCGTCGAACGTAGGCAGGCTAGGAGAGAGCTTGCTGAGTTTGGGCCAAGCTGGGTCCTGGTACTCTTGTGGATGTTGACTGAGAGCTGACACAAGCGTATCCAAGAGGACCTGGAAGACTGAGGCGAGATCTGGACCTGAAGTTGTTGACGGGCCTGGAGGCGGTGATGGTGCCGGTGGGGCTCGTGGTGCTTCTTGTGCCAGTGGAGGAGGTGGTGGAAGGCGTGGGTGTGGTGGAGGTAGGAGAACCGAAGAGGCTGCACTCTGGGCTGTGTCAAAGCTGTCGTCAATGCCGGCTGCTCAGGCAGTGGCGATGGCCTCGTCCAGGTGGCACTCCTCCGCGTTTGCTCGTAGACGCTCGACCTCTGCTCGAGCATCTGCTAGCTCTCGGAGAATCTGGGCCTGGTCTGGAGCTTGAGCCAGCGCGGCAGCGGCAGCGGGTCCTGCTCTCAGCTCAGCCTCCTGCTCTGCCCCACCCTCCTGCTGCTCCACCCGCCCTTCTTCCCCTCCCTCTTCTTCCTCCTCATCGCTCTCCTCTTCCTCTTCATCTCCTTCGTCTCCTTCATCTGCCACCAGCCTTGCCTGTGTATGGTGAAGGTTTGGAACTGGTTGGTAGCATACCTGGTCCTCCTGATCCCATAGGTTCTGGTCAATGAGCTGAGACTTGATGGAGTGAGCATAGGGGTCGTCGCCTTCTTCTGGATTGCAGGTGTGGCAGACAATGGTAGGTTGTTGGTGATGGGCCTCAGCGGCAGCCTGGGTGGCATCGAAGAGAGCCCTCCAGACATCCATGCTGGCGGAGCCGGGGGGGACAAAGGCATCATCGGCAGAGTGTCGGCAGATGGTGCGACCACAGCGGGTGCAGAGGAACTTGTTGTAGGAGTGCCGGTTGGCGTGCCCCAGTCCCAGCTGGCAGGCCCAGTCACAGTTGTCGCGGCCCCGAAGGAAGTAGGCGGATCGCTGAGGGACGGCCATGCTTGAGCAAGTGAACTTGTTCTGATTTAGAGTCCTGATGAGGACTGTTGAGTGAGGAGAGGGAGAGGGATAGTGGATAGCTTGGAGCTGTTCGTGGTCGATATGCTGCGAATTCTTCTTATGATTGTAGAAAGCATTTAACTTGTGAATTTTATGATCTTCTATTATGTTGTAATTGTTCTAGAAATCATCCATCAAGTTTTTCAGCCTTTTAATGCCAGCAATATATCTTCAAAGTCGATAACAAACGGCAAGAGCAAAAGCGACCATGTATTCCAGCACTCTGCCATCATAATTCATGCCTCTCAAGCCACTGATCCTCACCCGGCGCAAGCAATGGGGGACAGACATATCGTACTCCAATCGCTGCGGGAAAAAGAATAGTGGGGGTCTACGAACATGCCCGGCTCTTCCTTACATCTTTTTCCACAAGATACAACTGAACACATTTTAGAAGGACTGATCGTTCGATTTAGAGTAAAAATGCATAGGCTAAACTTCAACTCCTTTTACCAAATATTGCAGCAAAGAATGGCCAACAAATTCTAGCTGTCGCATGAAATTGTCAAGTTCGAACCAAAGTTTGAAGAAACAAATGATAAAGATAATGTGGGGAGTAGGACTGGGGATTTACTGGACGGGTTGGCGTAGCCACTTCAGTTCCTGCGACCGTTTCCACGACCGCCCGCTCCTTCTTCTAAAATTTGATCTCCCCTTTCATCTGGTAATGCTGCTTTAGCCCTTTCTTGAATCTCATCCCACCTATTTACTGGTTTACGGCTGAAAAATTGAAGATAGAAGTTATAATAGGCTGCATTTTGCCTCGCAACGGCCTGTTTTAAGCGCTCAGATCTACGCTTAGATCGATCATTGCTCACTTCCTCTTCTCCTTCCCACCATTTAACTGTACTCCCTGGGTTCCATGGCAAAGGAATGAGCTCATGAGTTATCTTTAACTTGGAGAGATGGGCTTGAAAGTCAGGTAAATCTGGAGAAAGAATGTGGCGAAGAATGGCGTGATTTTTATCATCCAAGCGAATCACTCTGAATGGTCCCACCCAACGAACTGGGTCCGTTTTATGAATGTGGCTACCTTCTCTAAGCTTGCGCACCATAGCTCCTTCCATCAGCTCAACTGGGACATAAGCTACCTTTGTCCACTTCTCCGCTACTTCCTTCGTTGCCTTCTCCATGCTCCTTCTCATAGCCTCCTCCGCATATTTTAATCTCTGTACCATGGCCCTAGGGGAAGTTTCGTCCTCCTTATAACCCATATCATACTCCAAAATGGCCTGCGCTGGCATTCTCATGTCGGTTTTAAACAGGGCGAAATACGGCGAAATACCCAGGCTTCTGTGTCCTGCCGCTCTATACGGCATCAAAGACAAATTTATGAACCTGTCTGGTTCAATCCAAGCATGCGCTTCCGCCTGGCCCACTAACTCCGCTATCGTCTCCTTCATCCGACATAAAGTTATGAGTTTTTTCGAAACTGCCTCGCTTTTACCATTGGCCTTCTGATTTTGAGCACTACAAGTATAAACCCTTGCTCCCAATATTTCGACCATTTCTTTAAAAAGCTTTGAAGTGAAAACACTCCCTGCATCAGCTCCTATAGTTCTGGGCGTTCCAAATACACCCACTGTAAAATCAATTAGCACTTGTGCTACGTGGTCTGCGTCTAGGCGACAAAGATGGAGAACAACTGGGAAAAGAGTGCGGACGCAAATGATGGAAAGGCTAGCTACGTGTCCATCTGTCGTTCTCTCATACGGGCCCAAAATGTCACATTGGACGTGCTCAAAAATTCTACTTGGCCAAGGAAGGGGTTTAAGTGAAGGGATTGTGCGCCTGTGCGCATTTTTCGTGGCTGAGCAAACTGCACACCACCTGGTATACATCTCGCAATCCTTCCCCATCCCATACCAATAAGTGAAAATTATGAGCTGAGAACACATTTTAGCAGCCGATTGGTGCATGCCTCCCCATGGAGCATCATGTACCTCCATTAACATCCGAATTTGCATACTTTTAGGACAGATTGGAACTGCTTTTCCATTTATCATTTTCATCAAAACTCCGTCTGCTCTCAAACTCAATCCATCTTTTAGCGCTTGCTCAGCACTTACTCCTCCCCCTATAATCTTCGCAATCCTGGAACGAATCCAATGATCTTCTCGTTGGACCTCTGCTGTAATGGATGCGACTAGATCGTCTGTTTGACACTGGATGGAGCGGTGAGAATCCTCATTTACTGTCGGTTCCTCCGGAATCTGCGCTAAACGCCGCCTCACCTCCTCTAGTCCATCCCTTTTACCTTCATCATCCTTTCCCGCCTTCCTTCCTGACCTAAGAGACATGGGTAGGGATTGAGTAGGCAGAGTGGTGTAAATAGGCGCTCCTTGAGTCGTGGAGAGCGGGTGCAATCCCTCCTCTTGAAGCCTCAACCTCTCCTTCTCATCCTCCGCTAACATTCGCTCTCTCAAGGTCTTACCAGGATGCTCTGTACTCCACAACCTGGATAGATAATCGGACAGGAGATGAGGTTTTGAGGTGCCTTTTACGTATTGGATGGAAATGGGGTAAGCGGTAAGCTTTGAACGCCACCTAAGCACTCTGCTAGACTCCGTTTTGGAGGTGAACAGATAGGCGTGACTTTGATGATCTGTATAAACTATACTGGGACTGACAAATGGATGGAGAAGCCACTTCCGGTGATATTCTACCGCAAAGACTATGCCATAACACTCTTTTTCAAATGTTGACATCTTTATCTCATGCTTATTAAAGCGATGGGCAGCAAATGAAAGTGGGGCCTCTTTGCCGTCCTCCTGTACCTGAGTAACCATACATCCCACAGCTTCGTAGCTGGCATCACATCTAACTATAAACCTCTCATCACTGTTGGGAAAAGCCAAGAGTGCTGCCTTTGATAACAATTCCTTTACTGCCTCAAATGCTAACTGATGTACTGGCCTCCAATCCCACACAGTATTCCCCTGTAAAAGAGCATATAAGCTGCTTGAGACGTGGTAATATTTGGGCAAATATGCCATCCAGTACTGCACTGCTGCTAGGAAGGATTTTAGAGCCTTGGGATTGTCAGGCGTGGGAGTCTCCGCCAATACCTTCGTCCTATCCACATCCGGCTTCACGCCATCTTTACCTGATATCTCAAATCCTAGCCACTTCACCCTTTGCTTGCACATTTGTGCTTTACCAGGCGAAACCTTTACACCCGCCTCTCTCAGCCTCTTCAAGACTAATTCCAGCTGTCCGAGGTGAAGATCAAAGGAGCACGTTTCATCCTGAGGCTTGGTGAATATGGCCATGTCGTCGGCGTATGATAGGAAGAATTTTTGGAGGTACTCGGCCATAATGGAATCAATGGCGAATTGCCAAAAATGACTCGCATATTTTAAGCCCTGTGGCACACGTTGAAAAACGTAGGCCTGGCCTAAAGCCCTGAACCCGGTTAAATCTTGGCTATTTTCCTCCAACTTTAGCGTGAAAAAGGCGTTGCAGGCGTCCAAGATGGATATATATTCCGACCCTGCTAGCAGCTCCATAGCATCTTTTATCTTCATTGCGTTCCAGTTCTGATACTCAGATGGCTTTAAACTGCTATTCATAGGAATAAGGTTTAAGCAAAAGCGCCAGCTATCCTGGTGCTGCAAATCGTCGTCTGGCTTGGTTCGCTTCGGAACTAGAACTACCTTGCTATTAAAACTGCTCAACTTCTTCTTTACTACTCCTTGCTGTTCAAGCTCCTCTACCTTTTCCTTTAAAATGCGATTTTCTAGGTCAGAAAAAGTTTGTATTTTACAAGGAATGCTGGACAGATAGGACTGCAATTTAAAACTAAACCAATCACAGCACCCTACGTCCTTTTTGCTTCGACTGAAGACATCTTTGTACTGGCAGAGCAGAGATTGAACTCGTGCCCGGTCTTTCCTCACAAGATGTGTAAGATCGACTTGGTGCATGTGACACAACGAATCTTTACACTTCCATCGCCGCATTCCTTCATCTTCTGCCTCTGTCGAAAACGCCTCTTTCGAATCTGCTCCCAATAAAAATTCCTTGTCTACGGGGATAACAGATTCTCCTTTTAAACTTCTGGCCACTGCTATCTTCGTCCCAACTGATAGAATTTGCCGTTTATGAGTGTTGTTGATAAGTTGAGCAACGGTGGATCCCGAAAGGTCCACAAGAGTGACGGCGTGAGGCGCATATACTCCGGACAACACTTCCTCTCCTTCTACCTCTGCCTCATTCACACTGAAATCAGCTGGTAAGAAGCGCTCAGACGAAGCCATCTCAGCCGCATTCACTCTATCTTCTATCTCAACTATCTCTCCTGATAAAGTGGGACAGCCTGCCCTCCAATTTGAACGAGTATGGGGCTCCAGTATTGCCTCCTCTACTAAGGTAACCCAATGTTCCTCCGTGCCCGGTCTTTCCTCACAAGACTCAGTGGCTGACACTTCGTCCTCCAATACCTCTGACCCTTCTTTCTCTTCTAATCCTAAAGCAGAAGGCATGGGTGGTGAACAGGATGGATTATTGGGCTCCTCTAAGATTCCAGGCTCTATCTCTACAGTGCCGAATATCAGAGTTCTTTTAGCTCCCCTGAAGATCAAATCTGGAGGAGGGTTGTTGAGGTCGTCCCCTGGTTGGAGCTGGAAGAAATCCATGCCAATTATGCCTTTTATCTTGTCCTCATCCTCTGCTGGCAGAATTTTCGCCTTTATAACCTTCTTATAACCGCCCAGTTGAAGTGCAACGCTCACTTCAGTTGTTCTATACCTCACTCCTCCTAAACCTCTCACCGTTATGTTGGTTCGCAAAACCTTCGGTTGGGGGTCTATTTTTGCAAATAAAATCCTGGAGATAAGTGTAATTTGGCTTCCAGAATCTACTAGCATTGGGTACGGAGTGAAATTTTGCCATTTTATATGTGGCGGAATTTGCGCTACTGGACAGCTCAGCTCTGCTACAGCCCAATACCTATTTTCATCATTCGCCGATGCATTGAAGCATGAAATAGTGTTTACCGTGAAACACACCTGCCCCTCTTCTTCTTTACCAGGCGAATTTGAGAAATGTACAAAGTGGTTTTGGGCTGATGAGGAGCATGTGGGGGTCGGTTGTTGAACCATGACACTCTGCAGCTCTACCTGTTCTCCTTCTACCTCTTCCTCATTCTCACACCACTCCGATACTACCCAGCATGTGGCGCAGCAAAGATCTAAGCAAGCACCACATGGCCTTTCGAGAAAGGACCAGATGAAGAGTGCGAAGTGATAGACTGCGTAGTAGGGGAATAAGCAAACCGTTGCTATAGTGGGTGGATTGTTGCGCTGAATTAGTCCTACTTTCCAGTAGTATAAGCATTTAAAGAGGAAGAAGTTTAGCATGCAGAGCGCGACCAATATACCCGGCCCAAAGAGGATGCCCAGCGAGAACATGACCTGCCATACTGGATCTCTAGTCTCTGTAGCTGTACCGAAAAGCTGCTCATAATCTGTTAGCCTTCTCAATTTACCGTTCTCACAGATGGTATTTTCTGGGAAAGGAACGTCCTGACCCTGTGTAGGTGTGATGAGATTGAAGAAGACTAATGGGAGAATGAGGTTTGTGATGAAAGGAATGAGGAGAGAAGTTAGGCGGAGTGTACCTTGTGGTGGTTTAAGCTGGGCGTCCTTGATGCGCTTGATGAGTTCGCGTCGGCGGGCCTCCGATGCTTCCTTCTCCTCCCGCTTTCGACGCTCCGCTTCTTCTCTTTCCCTCTTCTTCCTCTCTTTACGCTCTGCTATTTTAAGCAGCTCTTCTTCCGTTAGGTGCATCATCTCGTTCTCTGTTAAGTCTGGGTCACTGTCTGATACCATGAGCACTTCCTGCTCTGCTTCCTTCTCTTTTACCCGGATGTCCATTTCTGAAGCACTCGACATCACCGTCGCCCAGTCCTTATTCGATCCTGCAGGTCCTAGGCCTGGAGGAAAGACGAGGCGATCGGCGTTGAGGATGGGTGGTGCCGGTGGCAGTTCGCTGGCTGGTACAGGTGGTGTTGGCGGCACTGGTTGCATGAAGTAGACGCGCCCTTCGTGTTGCACCAGCTGGCCTTCGCACTGCTGCTCAATGTAGCGATCCAAACTGTCCAGGCTGTGCCGATCTGAGAAGTCCTGGGAGCTGATGAGTCCGGATGCTTGGGAAGAGTGCATGCTTCTCTCTAGACTCTCCTCCTTTCTCCTCACCTCCGCCTCCTGCTGACGAAGTGAGCCGATGTTGTGCTCTACCTCCTGTAGACGGCGTTGGAGGTGTTCGTGCTCCTCATTTGGCAAGCCTTCTGGTATGTCATGCGGATCCGTCAATCTCGCTGGGGTGACGAAGTTGAGGGCTTGTTGTTGGAGGTACCGGAGGTGTGGGTAGTTGGAGACGTTCTGGTCGCTGAGGAGGAGGTTGCAGAACGTGAGGGGCTGGTGAAGGCGAATTCTTTGCGACGCCCATCTGATCACCGACATACCCGCCGCATCTTTAGGAAGCAAACTCCATTTACCAGCCAGTGAGGCCACGTTGCCTATGCCCATATACGTGAGAAAGTCCGGATGGAAGCAGTGGCTTGAGTATAGGAGGGATGTGCGGAGAAAGGTGAGTAGATATACAAAGTTCCCTGCCGGCGTCAGACTCTTTAAACCCTCCTCATACAAGACTGTGCGGTAGGAAGGGAAAAACAGGATGGGGTCCTCGAAAAGTTTCTGCCAGTTGCGATAGGGAGACTGGTAGCTGCACTTGGTGCTGATGAAGCCGCCCGTCTTGCCGAAGAAGCGGAAGTAGGCGTAGTGGTGGTTGAGGCCCAGTTTACAGTTCCCAGGACACTGGTACCGAGGGTGACAAGTACAGGGGCGCTCTGAGTACTCTGTAGGGTAGGGCGGTGGAGCTAGGATGCCGAACTGGAAGACGCAGGTAGGATTGTACTTCTGTGTGAGACTGTTGAGGGTGGAGGTGAGCATCTCCGCATTCGCATCCACCTGTGTGTCCATGCCCCGCCTATACACCAACCCGGGTGGTATTTGGATGAAGATGCGGACTCTGTCTGGAGGGTTGGTCTGAGCTGTGTGGTAGGTGTTGATGTCGGCTGTGAGGTGGCGGAGATCATCGAGGAAGGCCTTGAAGCTGAGGCGCTCCCAGTTGATCAGCATCACGTTGGCGTTGTCGATATCGAAGAAGTGGAAGGACTGGTCTAGGATGACGATGGTGCTCTGGTACCTCTCCTGATCGTTGCAGAGCCACTGCTGGTAGTTTGGAAGGATGCTGTAGAAAGGGATGCGGTTGAAGTTGATGTACTGCAGGAGTGAGCGGTGATTCAGTTTCTCGACACGCAGCAGCTTTAGGAGGAGGTCGTTGAGATGGCGGGGGTTTACCAGGCGGGATAGTGACTGTGAGGATGAAGACGGAGCGTTGGGCGATGGGCGGCGAGGCTGGCGGTGACTAGACCGACCCCTACTCTGCTCTTGACGGCTGCCGCTCCTTCCACTACCCTTACCTTCACTCACCTCCCTACCTTTTACCCTACCTTTCTCTCCTTTTACTCCCTTGCTGGGGCTTGAGCTTCTGCTGTGACGCTCTTGGCCACTGGATGCGTCTTTGGAGTCGCTACTCTTAGGCTTGAGGGACAGGCGCCCGGCCATGGGACTAACGAAGTCGGACTCGTCGTAGTCGGGCACGAACTCCGGCTCCTCCACCGCGTCCTCTACCGTTCCCTCCACAGATGTTGTAGAGTCAGCAAACGTCCACGGAGCCATTCTTGGCTCCTTTAACTCCCTCCGCTTCTCCTTCCTCTCCTCTACTGTCAGTTTCTTCGGCTTCTTCTTGTGACGTTGGCTAGACTCTTCAACGATGCGGGCCAGCTGGGTGCACACGTCTCCATACCATCCGTCCAGCGCCTTCTGTACCTCTGGTACCTGGAGCTTTGAGAGAAGCTTTGCTGGGTCTAGGATGTGTCCTATTTTAGGATCGTGATAGGTGAGGCAGTGGATGAGATTGTTGAGGTTGGCCTTGAACTTGGGGCGTTGGAGGATGGGAGTGATGTAGCGGGAGCGGACGCGTTTGTCGCCGTCAGTGGGTCGGAAACCTTCTGTGATGACGGCGATGATGGCTTTGCCGATAGGCTTTGGGATGAGCGGCATGAAGAGGGCGCTGTAATCGCGAATGTAGTCGGTGAAGGGCTTGGCGTTGCCTGGGTTCTCCAGGTAATAGTCCACCAGGAACTTGCCAGTCTGCCTCGGTGCGATGGCCAGCCAGACGCAGAGGTGGTCGGTGATGAGCTCGTAGTTGGTGGGATGGATGTCCATGGTGCCGCGGACCCAGGTGGTGATGAGGTCGCGGACGGAATCGTCCGCTTGCACTGTGTATACCAGCTCATTTACCCTGTTCCATTTACCAACCTCCCTAGCCAGGAAACTGAAGAACTCCACCCTGGCCTCCTGCGAAGCTTTATCGAAAAGGGCGAAGAGTAGGAGTGTTAGATCCTGTTTAGGGCGTGAGTCGATTGAGGGGGTGAAGACGTGGAGGGCGTGAAGGATGAGGTAGAGACTGCCGGGTTGGTTAGCTACCTCCTGTAAGTGTTCGTCGGCGATGATGAGGTGGTTCTCGCAGGAGTAGTTGCCGTAGGCCTCCGATTGTAGGATGATCCTCTCTAGATCTTCCTTCATCTTCTGTTCTGGCCCAGGCTCCGCTCTGTATGTCAGGATGTACTCCATGGAGTCTGCTCGCTGCTTGTTTTCGGACGTCATCTTCTCCCGTATCTCCCGCCTCTGCGTCTCCGTCAGCAGTGGGAAAGGGACGGGCTCTTCGTTGGCCTTCGGCGACTCCTTGGCCTCCTCCGTCTCCATGGCTGCCGCGGATCCTTGCGTCTCTTTCGCCTTGGGCACTCCCTCCGTCTCCATGCCTTCCTCTTCTTTACTCTCTTCCACATCCTCTCCTCCACTTTCGCCTGATACTGGAGTCTCGTCTACCACTTCAAGCTCACCTAGCACTTTAGCCTCGTCTATAGGTTCCGATAAATTCAGACCGATATAGTCTGGGGTGGAGGCTGTGGGTGAGTTTGGAGGTTCCTCAGAGGCTGCTAGGCTGGGCGTCGGCGATGGCGGCGGCGAGCTTTTTCTCCTTTTATCTCGACGGCCGGAGCTCTGGCTCGGACTTCCGCGCTTGTTTGCCTCCTCCTGCAAAGCACCTCCTGCCGGCCTATTATCCTTCACTTTCCATGCATATACCACCTTCTTATACCTGACTTGTTTCTTCATAGTTTGGACAAAGCCAGGGGGTAAATCAGATGAAAGAGTGTATTGGGAGAAATAGGCCGGAGCACAGTATAGGCGTCCGCATTCTCTCTCTGCGCATTGGACATATACGGAACTACACCATATTTTATCCATTAGCGCATTGCACTCCTTGCAGAGCACCAACTCCTCGAAAGGACTGAAGCAGAGCGTTAGCTTTAGGGCGGAGTTGGGATACGGGTGGCATTTGCAGTCGCAGCGGAGATGAAAGTTGTCAGGTGGAGTGCTGAGTTTAGAGGTGACAGGGACAAGATGGACTTGCTGGTTAGATGGTAAGGAAAGGGATAGGATGAGTGTTTGTCGGGCAGAGTTCTGGGTGGTGTATTCGGGAGAGACGAGGTCGGGTGGTGGCGTGAGGTGAGGAACGAAGGCTTCCTCCGATTCGTCCTCCATTCCACCTGTTACCTCCATCCCATTCTTCCCTTCCATATCGCTCTTTTCTCCGCTTACCTCTTTCACCTCCTTCTCCTCTACCGTCTCTACTTCTGCTGCAACCGGCACAATGCTGCCATCAGGGTTCATCCTATTTACCTCCACCTCCTCTCCAGTTACTACCTCTTCCATCATGCTGGTATGGTTAGTAGGACGGTACTGTGAAGAATAGGCGGACGACTCAGGTTCAGGTGTAGGCTTTGGAAGCAGGGGATGGCTGGCTCCGGCCATGTTCACGGAGCCGGCGTCTCTCTCCTCCTGGGCCTTGTACAAAGCACACTGGTACATGCTGTGACCGCCTTCCTTACAGAACCAGCAATTCGTGCGGCAGTTCTGCTCCCGGTGTCCCGCTGCTTGCCCACAACTTTTACAAAGACGTGGACAATTACGAAGCATGTGATCAGTATCGCCGCAGTTGTAGCAAGCTCCTCGGCCGCTAGCTGAGCTTGCACCTCCACCTCGACCTTTACTCTGATACTTCTGCCCCCTGCCTCCATTTCCTCCCCTTTTACCTTGCTGTTGGGAATTGTTGTCGCTGGACTGGGGCCTTTGTTGGGACTGTTGAGAGGTTGAGGGTACCTGAGGACTGTACGAGCTGGCCATGTTGACGTCGTTGCTGGAGTTCCTGGGGAGGAGCGATTTACCCCGGGCGCCCTTCATCTCCCTGGTATAGGACTCTGCAAGAGTTACAGCTCTCTGTAGGCTGTTGGGAGATTGCATTGCAACTATTGAACGCACATCAGATGGGAGAGCATCTATAAATTTCTTTTGCGTGAGGAGATTTAGCTCCGCATGGCTTTTATTGGGCCATATATCTGCCGCTATATCCTCAACCCTGCTTGCAAACTGCCTTATAGTTTCGTTTGGCTTTATCTCCAGATTTTCGTAAGCCTCGTGGCGAATGCGCTGATAGCGGTGTTTGGCAAACTGCTCTATCATAGCCAGTCTCAACTCCTCATAATCTTCCTGTACCTTCTTTGGCAGCGTCTCATAAAAGCGCTTAGCCTCTGCTGCTAACCTCGTCTCTACCACCAAAGCCTTCCTTCTGGGGCAATGTAGATTGCAAATTTGGGCAAGGGTTTCGAAACGGGAAAAGAAGGTGTCTACTGATCCAGCCAAGCCTGTTAAGCTGTCCGCTTCTTTACGCTGGCTGAGGGTAAGGGAGAAAGGCGTCATGTTGGGTTTGGGGTAGTATTCGGGGTGTGTACATTGCCTACAGCGGCATGGAAGTGAAGGACGGTTGCTGCGTCTGCTGCGAGAATTCCGCACCCCTGGCTCCCCGCTATCCTCTGATGATGACTCCGTCTCAGGCTCTCTCTCCCTCCGTCTTCCCTTCTTCTTTTTATCCTTCTTCCTTCGCCTTCTGCTTCCACCTCTACCCCCATCACCTGAATCATCTGGATCACTGGGATCACTTGGGTCTCTTTTGCCCTTTCGGGGCTTCCGATTCCCACTCCCGCTGTCATCTCGTTTACGCCGACGTGAACGGTGAGGGCGATCTGAACTGCTCTCATCACTGGGACTGTCACCCCTTCCTTTACCCTTCCTCTTTGTTTTTGCCCCCTTCGACTTTGACCGACTCTGCTTCTGTTTACCCTCCGACTCCTCCGACTCATTCTGATCTGAAGGTGATCTGCTTCCCCCTTTACCTTTCTTCTTCGTCTTTCTCACTAAGGTGCTGGGGCCTGGCAACTCATCCTCCTCTAAGTCCAGAAGCGGTGTTTTCTTTTTACGGGCCGGTGGGTCTTTATGCAAGGACGCACCTGATAGATTGAGGAGGTTGCTGTTGCCAGTCTCGGTGACTCGCGGAGAGCGGGCTCGTTCAGGGCTGCGAGAGCCCAGCAGGCCGGCGGAGGACTGCGGCACGTCCTCTGTGGGCTGCTGCTGCTGCAACCTCTTTAGCTCCGCGTTTAGCTTGTCTATCGTCGACTGCATCCCCTCTACTACCTTTTCCATCTTCTCTACTTCTGCTCTAGTTGCCACTCCTTCCGCCATTACACTGCCTCCAGCCGTCTGGCGAATCTGGATTGAGCTATCTGAAAGGGAGCCACTTTCCTGCCCTTCACACTCGTTTCGCCCTGAGCATTCATCATTTCTGACAGGAGGATTGAATTCGTGCTCCAAAGATGAAACATCGGCCTGAGATAAGTGGAGGCTTGGAGGGAAAAATGGGAATCGAATTGGAGTGGGGCACAAAGGTGGAGCTTGGGTTGGTCGTGGCGGGGAGGAATCCAAGAGGGAAGGCTGGACTAAGCGGGGCTGAGGAACAAAAGGAGGGAAGGATGTTGGTGGAGAGGAGTAGGGGTTTGAATTGGCCAGGCGGCGGGCAGTGAAATCGGCCGCCTGGATTCGGACCAGGTGCTCCTGATACCTCACGTCCAACTGCCGCTCCTCTAACTCTTTCTTCCTTCTCAGCCTCAACCGCTCACTTTTAGCTTCCTCTTCCTTTCTTCTCTTTTCAATTGGGTCCTCTACCACCCTAGGAACTGTCAGCCAGTCTATACCTGAGCTCAGCGCAGCCGCTGGCGTAGCCAGCAGTGACCTCATCCTCATTTCTTCCTCCTCCACAGTCGAGGTTTGGTTATACCAGGCCAGGTTTGGCGTTAATGTGCTCACGTGATTGCCCGCTTCTCTATGACAATAATGTTCTGCCTGGCAGCCTATACTGGCCAGAAAAGAGCTGGGACTATTTGAACCCTCAAGGCTCCTACTGAAAGGCTCCGTTGCTGCATCCTTTCTGGTAATTGGCCGGTTCATGCCTACTACAGTCCTCGTTGAACAGGCTGATGTGGTGGAGGGAAGAGAAGGTGTGTCTATGGGAGAGGCATGGGCGCTATGGAAGAGCTGGGAAAGCTCGGATTCGTCTTCCTCCTCATCGCCCGTTGCCGCCCTTTCACTCGCGCCCTCATTTACACTACTTCCACACTCACTGCTTTCTTTCTCTGCCTCTCTCTCTACATCATTCCTAATTGCGCTCAGCGTTAAGGTTGCCTCCGCCGAATCTGTTAGGCTCCTAGCTGAGTCTGGCCGGTTTAGTGGCGTGGAACTGCGGCTGCCTGATCGACTGCGGGACGCTGACCGTCTACGGGGAGGTAAGGGTGTTGCTTGGAAGCGGCTCATAGAAAAACGGCTGCCCCGGATCGGGGTTTTAAATGGGCTGATGCTTATTGGCACCCCTTCTAGGGCCTCCTTGGAGATTGAAATGGCCAGCACCTTTCCCACTATACCCTGCAACAGCTGGGCTGCGAAATCCGCTGCTTCTTCTGGATTCATAGCCTCATCCTCGTCTACGGACTCCTCCCCTCCTATAACAGCCCTCGTGGTCGAGCAACCCTGGCTTTCTTCTCCTGGCCTCGAACTTCCATTCCCTTCACCTTCTGAAGTTGTAGGCGGGGGAGAATGGGTAGGTGAACTAAGAGATGGTATAGGTGGGGGCGAAATGGACTCAGGCACCTCCTCTACCGGTGGCGTCGGGGTTGAGGGATTGGATGGTAGGGGCGAGATTTGCTGCACCGCCTTCTTCTTTCGCCCAAAAAGGGAATAAGCTTTAGTTAACACCCTCTTGCCTGTACTAGAGGTCATCAAATATGGGCGCGAAATGGCCTCTAAGTCTTCCCCTGTAACTGACTGCCTTTCCAAAGACAACCTCGTCCCTTCTGGCCCTCCTCCCTCTCTCAAGTTCTGTAGAGAGGCTTCATAGCCCTGCGCTTCTCTCCCCTCTATACCTGACTCCGAGAGAGTGCGAGATCTGGGGCGGCCTTGCGGCGCGACCTCCATCTCCGCCTCACTCTGCACTTGCTCCACACTCCTATTAGCTGCCCCCACTGGCTCCGACTCTATAGAGAGAATACTATGGGATGAATCTGAGGCTTCTGCTGCCTGAGCAGAAGCCTTTTTCGCCTTCCTCCTCTGCTGGCGCCCACTGGTACTCATCTCATATATGCTCCTGGATGCAGATTGGGCTGCGTCTCGACGCGGCCTCATCTTGCCTCCAATTTAGCCCTGTATGTCCTACGCGGAGGGCCAAAAACCTAAGTTGGAAGGGAAAAGGGTGGAGGGTGGATGGTGAAATGCTGTGTGTCTGACTGCGAATGAGGAAGGAGTGGGGTGGTGGATGAGGCTAGGCGCTATGGAATGCAAAGCAACCATGCCTTCCCCCCTTTCCTTGTCCACTCGCGTCCCCTCCCTTTACAACGCTTCCCTCCTTCTACCACTTCTCCACTGCCCCCCTCCTCACGCAAGGGGGCACCAGACGCGGCTTTGGGGCGTCCCCCTAGGCCTCTGTGTACGTCTGGCTTCAAATACTTTTGGCGCTGCCCCGTTTGGCGCGCTCCATTTCTAGGTGCCTGCTCAGGTCCTCCAATCAAGGGGCCTTTACTGCTACCTGTACACTGCGTCCACAATGCGTTCGATAGGCGGCCTCTATAGAGCCAGCCTTGACAAGTCGGCGCTGGTCTCACGGCCTCAAATCCTTGCCTTTTCCTCTCAAAAGGATGGCCCTTCCCACGGGTATTTAAAGTCGTCCAGGAGCATTGCCTGCCATGCTTCTTCCTGTACAATTGAAACGGAGGGGCTGAGCAATGCAACAAATTAACATCCGCCTCCTTTAACACATGCGAAAAAAGGAATTGGAAATACAAGGGCGAACTTTATGCACCTCATGTTCAGGGCGAGTATCATTTGCAAATATTTACACAGTCCACAATATCAAGCAGATTTGGGAGATCGGCTTCCCGCTGAGACGTTGTGTGCAGAGTGTAGCTGCTGGCCTTTGCCATTCAGTTACTGGAATCATTGACCAAATGAAATCCCTCTGCGTCCTCCTCTACAGTGAAGAGTCGCCCCTCCGCCGTCATCAGCGCTCTACCTCGTCATCCGCCTCCGCTTTGAGATGCTGGAAAGCCTATAAGGGTATGTGAGATCTGCGGCTTTACTGAATTTAGTTTAGGGGAGGGCTTTCGATAGTGCTGGCCGGCCGAACCATACTATCTATACCTCTCCGCCGCCTCTCAATTAGCCAATTATGCTGGTTTAGGCTTTAGCTTTCTTAACAATCCTTTTAAACATCACGTCCGCCTCACCATGTTCGTGGTCGATATGCTGCGAATTCTTCTTATGATTGTAGAAAGCATTTAACTTGTGAATTTTATGATCTTCTATTATGTTGTAATTGTTCTAGAAATCATCCATCAAGTTTTTCAGCCTTTTAATGCCAGCAATATATCTTCAAAGTCGATAACAAACGGCAAGAGCAAAAGCGACCATGTATTCCAGCACTCTGCCATCATAATTCATGCCTCTCAAGCCACTGATCCTCACCCGGCGCAAGCAATGGGGGACAGACATATCGTACTCCAATCGCTGCGGGAAAAAGAATAGTGGGGGTCTACGAACACTTGCCCTCAAAGCCAAAGGTGCCTCCTTTCCCTGCCGTCTGCTACGAGGGAACAGCTGGATGGAGTTGCGTCTGCGTCATCTCTTAGACTGCGGCCTCCTCAGGCCAACCTCTGACTGCCAGCTTTGCCTCCTAGCCTTGCAGCAATTGGCTGTGCTTGCCCTCAAAGCCAAAGGTGCCTCCTTTCCCTGCCGTCTGCTACGAGGGAACAGCTGGATGGAGTTGCGTCTGCGTCATCTCTTCGACTGCGGCCTCCTCAGGCCAACCTCTGACTGCCAGCTTTGCCTCCTAGCCTTGCAGCAATTGGCTGTGCTTGCCCTCAAAGCCAAAGGTGCCTCCTTTCCCTGCCGTCTGCTACGAGGGAACAGCTGGATGGAGTTGCGTCTGCGTCATCTCTTCGACTGCGGCCTCCTCAGGCCAACCTCTGACTGCCAGCTTTGCCTCCTAGCCTTGCAGCAATTGGCTGTGCTTGCCCTCAAAGCCAAAGGTGCCTCCTTTCCCTGCCGTCTGCTACGAGGGAACAGCTGGATGGAGTTGCGTCTGCGTCATCTCTTCGACTGCGGCCTCCTCAGGCCAACCTCTGACTGCCAGCTTTGCCTCCTAGCCTTGCAGCAATTGGCTGTGCTTGCCCTCAAAGCCAAAGGTGCCTCCTTTCCCTGCCGTCTGCTACGAGGGAACAGCTGGATGGAGTTGCGTCTGCGTCATCTCTTCGACTGCGGCCTCCTCAGGCCAACCTCTGACTGCCAGCTTTGCCTCCTAGCCTTGCAGCAATTGGCTGTGCTTGCCCTCAAAGCCAAAGGTGCCTCCTTTCCCTGCCGTCTGCTACGAGGGAACAGCTGGATGGAGTTGCGTCTGCGTCATCTCTTCGACTGCGGCCTCCTCAGGCCAACCTCTGACTGCCAGCTTTGCCTCCTAGCCTTGCAGCAATTGGCTGTGCTTGCCCTCAAAGCCAAAGGTGCCTCCTTTCCCTGCCGTCTGCTACGAGGGAACAGCTGGATGGAGTTGCGTCTGCGTCATCTCTTCGACTGCGGCCTCCTCAGGCCAACCTCTGACTGCCAGCTTTGCCTCCTAGCCTTGCAGCAATTGGCTGTGCTTGCCCTCAAAGCCAAAGGTGCCTCCTTTCCCTGCCGTCTGCTACGAGGGAACAGCTGGATGGAGTTGCGTCTGCGTCATCTCTTCGACTGCGGCCTCCTCAGGCCAACCTCTGACTGCCAGCTTTGCCTCCTAGCCTTGCAGCAATTGGCTGTGCTTGCCCTCAAAGCCAAAGGTGCCTCCTTTCCCTGCCGTCTGCTACGAGGGAACAGCTGGATGGAGTTGCGTCTGCGTCATCTCTTCGACTGCGGCCTCCTCAGGCCAACCTCTGACTGCCAGCTTTGCCTCCTAGCCTTGCAGCAATTGGCTGTGCTTGCCCTCAAAGCCAAAGGTGCCTCCTTTCCCTGCCGTCTGCTACGAGGGAACAGCTGGATGGAGTTGCGTCTGCGTCATCTCTTCGACTGCGGCCTCCTCAGGCCAACCTCTGACTGCCAGCTTTGCCTCCTAGCCTTGCAGCAATTGGCTGTGCTTGCCCTCAAAGCCAAAGGTGCCTCCTTTCCCTGCCGTCTGCTACGAGGGAACAGCTGGATGGAGTTGCGTCTGCGTCATCTCTTCGACTGCGGCCTCCTCAGGCCAACCTCTGACTGCCAGCTTTGCCTCCTAGCCTTGCAGCAATTGGCTGTGCTTGCCCTCAAAGCCAAAGGTGCCTCCTTTCCCTGCCGTCTGCTACGAGGGAACAGCTGGATGGAGTTGCGTCTGCGTCATCTCTTCGACTGCGGCCTCCTCAGGCCAACCTCTGACTGCCAGCTTTGCCTCCTAGCCTTGCAGCAATTGGCTGTGCTTGCCCTCAAAGCCAAAGGTGCCTCCTTTCCCTGCCGTCTGCTACGAGGGAACAGCTGGATGGAGTTGCGTCTGCGTCATCTCTTCGACTGCGGCCTCCTCAGGCCAACCTCTGACTGCCAGCTTTGCCTCCTAGCCTTGCAGCAATTGGCTGTGCTTGCCCTCAAAGCCAAAGGTGCCTCCTTTCCCTGCCGTCTGCTACGAGGGAACAGCTGGATGGAGTTGCGTCTGCGTCATCTCTTCGACTGCGGCCTCCTCAGGCCAACCTCTGACTGCCAGCTTTGCCTCCTAGCCTTGCAGCAATTGGCTGTGCTTGCCCTCAAAGCCAAAGGTGCCTCCTTTCCCTGCCGTCTGCTACGAGGGAACAGCTGGATGGAGTTGCGTCTGCGTCATCTCTTCGACTGCGGCCTCCTCAGGCCAACCTCTGACTGCCAGCTTTGCCTCCTAGCCTTGCAGCAATTGGCTGTGCTTGCCCTCAAAGCCAAAGGTGCCTCCTTTCCCTGCCGTCTGCTACGAGGGAACAGCTGGATGGAGTTGCGTCTGCGTCATCTCTTCGACTGCGGCCTCCTCAGGCCAACCTCTGACTGCCAGCTTTGCCTCCTAGCCTTGCAGCAATTGGCTGTGCTTGCCCTCAAAGCCAAAGGTGCCTCCTTTCCCTGCCGTCTGCTACGAGGGAACAGCTGGATGGAGTTGCGTCTGCGTCATCTCTTCGACTGCGGCCTCCTCAGGCCAACCTCTGACTGCCAGCTTTGCCTCCTAGCCTTGCAGCAATTGGCTGTGCTTGCCCTCAAAGCCAAAGGTGCCTCCTTTCCCTGCCGTCTGCTACGAGGGAACAGCTGGATGGAGTTGCGTCTGCGTCATCTCTTCGACTGCGGCCTCCTCAGGCCAACCTCTGACTGCCAGCTTTGCCTCCTAGCCTTGCAGCAATTGGCTGTGCTTGCCCTCAAAGCCAAAGGTGCCTCCTTTCCCTGCCGTCTGCTACGAGGGAACAGCTGGATGGAGTTGCGTCTGCGTCATCTCTTCGACTGCGGCCTCCTCAGGCCAACCTCTGACTGCCAGCTTTGCCTCCTAGCCTTGCAGCAATTGGCTGTGCTTGCCCTCAAAGCCAAAGGTGCCTCCTTTCCCTGCCGTCTGCTACGAGGGAACAGCTGGATGGAGTTGCGTCTGCGTCATCTCTTCGACTGCGGCCTCCTCAGGCCAACCTCTGACTGCCAGCTTTGCCTCCTAGCCTTGCAGCAATTGGCTGTGCTTGCCCTCAAAGCCAAAGGTGCCTCCTTTCCCTGCCGTCTGCTACGAGGGAACAGCTGGATGGAGTTGCGTCTGCGTCATCTCTTCGACTGCGGCCTCCTCAGGCCAACCTCTGACTGCCAGCTTTGCCTCCTAGCCTTGCAGCAATTGGCTGTGCTTGCCCTCAAAGCCAAAGGTGCCTCCTTTCCCTGCCGTCTGCTACGAGGGAACAGCTGGATGGAGTTGCGTCTGCGTCATCTCTTCGACTGCGGCCTCCTCAGGCCAACCTCTGACTGCCAGCTTTGCCTCCTAGCCTTGCAGCAATTGGCTGTGCTTGCCCTCAAAGCCAAAGGTGCCTCCTTTCCCTGCCGTCTGCTACGAGGGAACAGCTGGATGGAGTTGCGTCTGCGTCATCTCTTCGACTGCGGCCTCCTCAGGCCAACCTCTGACTGCCAGCTTTGCCTCCTAGCCTTGCAGCAATTGGCTGTGCTTGCCCTCAAAGCCAAAGGTGCCTCCTTTCCCTGCCGTCTGCTACGAGGGAACAGCTGGATGGAGTTGCGTCTGCGTCATCTCTTCGACTGCGGCCTCCTCAGGCCAACCTCTGACTGCCAGCTTTGCCTCCTAGCCTTGCAGCAATTGGCTGTGCTTGCCCTCAAAGCCAAAGGTGCCTCCTTTCCCTGCCGTCTGCTACGAGGGAACAGCTGGATGGAGTTGCGTCTGCGTCATCTCTTCGACTGCGGCCTCCTCAGGCCAACCTCTGACTGCCAGCTTTGCCTCCTAGCCTTGCAGCAATTGGCTGTGCTTGCCCTCAAAGCCAAAGGTGCCTCCTTTCCCTGCCGTCTGCTACGAGGGAACAGCTGGATGGAGTTGCGTCTGCGTCATCTCTTCGACTGCGGCCTCCTCAGGCCAACCTCTGACTGCCAGCTTTGCCTCCTAGCCTTGCAGCAATTGGCTGTGCTTGCCCTCAAAGCCAAAGGTGCCTCCTTTCCCTGCCGTCTGCTACGAGGGAACAGCTGGATGGAGTTGCGTCTGCGTCATCTCTTCGACTGCGGCCTCCTCAGGCCAACCTCTGACTGCCAGCTTTGCCTCCTAGCCTTGCAGCAATTGGCTGTGCTTGCCCTCAAAGCCAAAGGTGCCTCCTTTCCCTGCCGTCTGCTACGAGGGAACAGCTGGATGGAGTTGCGTCTGCGTCATCTCTTCGACTGCGGCCTCCTCAGGCCAACCTCTGACTGCCAGCTTTGCCTCCTAGCCTTGCAGCAATTGGCTGTGCTTGCCCTCAAAGCCAAAGGTGCCTCCTTTCCCTGCCGTCTGCTACGAGGGAACAGCTGGATGGAGTTGCGTCTGCGTCATCTCTTCGACTGCGGCCTCCTCAGGCCAACCTCTGACTGCCAGCTTTGCCTCCTAGCCTTGCAGCAATTGGCTGTGCTTGCCCTCAAAGCCAAAGGTGCCTCCTTTCCCTGCCGTCTGCTACGAGGGAACAGCTGGATGGAGTTGCGTCTGCGTCATCTCTTCGACTGCGGCCTCCTCAGGCCAACCTCTGACTGCCAGCTTTGCCTCCTAGCCTTGCAGCAATTGGCTGTGCTTGCCCTCAAAGCCAAAGGTGCCTCCTTTCCCTGCCGTCTGCTACGAGGGAACAGCTGGATGGAGTTGCGTCTGCGTCATCTCTTCGACTGCGGCCTCCTCAGGCCAACCTCTGACTGCCAGCTTTGCCTCCTAGCCTTGCAGCAATTGGCTGTGCTTGCCCTCAAAGCCAAAGGTGCCTCCTTTCCCTGCCGTCTGCTACGAGGGAACAGCTGGATGGAGTTGCGTCTGCGTCATCTCTTCGACTGCGGCCTCCTCAGGCCAACCTCTGACTGCCAGCTTTGCCTCCTAGCCTTGCAGCAATTGGCTGTGCTTGCCCTCAAAGCCAAAGGTGCCTCCTTTCCCTGCCGTCTGCTACGAGGGAACAGCTGGATGGAGTTGCGTCTGCGTCATCTCTTCGACTGCGGCCTCCTCAGGCCAACCTCTGACTGCCAGCTTTGCCTCCTAGCCTTGCAGCAATTGGCTGTGCTTGCCCTCAAAGCCAAAGGTGCCTCCTTTCCCTGCCGTCTGCTACGAGGGAACAGCTGGATGGAGTTGCGTCTGCGTCATCTCTTCGACTGCGGCCTCCTCAGGCCAACCTCTGACTGCCAGCTTTGCCTCCTGGCCTTGCAGCAATTGGCTGTGCTTGCCCTCAAAGCCATAGGTGCCTCCGTGGGAATGGATTTGATACTTGGAGGATTTTTAGGTTCAAACTGATGACGAAGTAGTTATTTTTTTACGTTTTTGTGGGTTAATTCAATAAACTTAGTTAGTTTGATTTAGTTTGAAACATGAGTAATTGCAGAAACGGAAATCACGACTGGGGCTTTCTGCTCTGTGCTAGCAAAGGCACTCAAGCTGAGCTAGACTTATTTTGGGGCGATGGTGTCCTTCCTGCTTTTTAGCTATCGTAGAAGTATTTGTTCATTTTGGCTTTTGCTGAATTTTAGCTGCTGGAAAGTTAAAGTGTAGGTTGAAGCCACTTCCCTCATGTGGCCAAGGGTTCATCAGACACATGAACGTGATTTTGTGGCCAAATTTGTTATATTTTGGTTTTGGTTTTGCGAGAATCGGAAACAATAAAGCAAGCCTGGACAGCGGATATAAATTTCAACAAGCAGCTACAAATGAAAGAAGGGCGCTACGAGAAGCTGCTGGAGAACAAGAAGAAGCTCCAGTTGGACCTGCGTGATTTGGAAGAGTAGCTGGACCTGGAGGAGGCCAAGCAAGGCCCAGAAGGTGGTGCTGGAGAAGGTGGCCGTGGACGGCCTCCTCAAAGCCGCCCAGGAGAAGCTGGCCAGTCTGCCAGCCCAAGCTGGTGAAGAAGAAGAAGGTGCTGGAGGCGGAGGAGGAGGGCAAGGGGAAGCAGCTGGGCAAGTCCAGGCACAAGATCGAGGCCTCCATCGGCGAGCAGGAGGAGGCCCTGGACATTGAGCGACTGTTGAGGGCTGATTGGGAGAAGGTACTGGAAAGGGAGAGGAGGGGAGGTGTAAGAGGAGCTTGAGGGGATTGAAAGGTGGAGCGGCAATTGGGGTCGGAGGCGGCGGAAGCGAGGTGAGCACTGGAGGAGAAGCGACACCTGCTCAGCGACTTGGGTGGGAGGAGGAGCTACAGGTTTTGCTGAGCTGGCTGATGTTTCAGGACCTAGCATTTAGTGCGAATCTAGCATACAGAAAGTAATGGTTTTTTTTAGTATTTCTTTAGTTAATTAGAGTTGATTTTATGATTGAAAAGGGGTTGAAATAGTTTGCTAGTCTAGCCCAGCTTTTTATCCAAGCCTTTGCCAGAAAACTGCCCCATTCCATCACTGACTGTATAGGTTAGCTTTCTATATTTTGAGCTCATATAGGTCGTCACAATCCGATTTCCATGATGCCCTATGCCAGGCCTCGCCTTGCCAAGTGCAGGCGGTCTGAAGGTAGAAGCGGGACCTAGCCGAGGGGCTGGAGGCCCTCAAGGCGGAGTTGGCCTTGCGCAAAGATCAATTGGACTAAATACTTTGCTGGCCAGCCTTTTTCTAAGCTGTCTAGTTATACACAAAAGCCGAACTAGTAGAACATCATTGCCCAAATGGCTATTTTGTGCAACATAGAGATGGCTTATTGCACATTGGTGGCCACAATTTGAATAATGAATTAGATTAGAACAAAAAAGGTTAGTATGAGAATGAAATATGATTATGTGGGGGTTGCAGAAGCATATGAAGGAAGAAGCTGCGTCCAAGGAGATTCGCGCCAAGCGCAACCGAAAGGTGGCGGAGCTGAACGAGCAACTCCCATCCTGTTCCCATCTTCTAGTTATCCCTCCAAAGTCGGATGTGATGGCGAGGCTTCTTTAGAAGAGGCCTATAGCAACTGATGGTTCATTATGACATATAAGAAGAGCCAGGTTTTATTAACAATGTTTTATTAATACATATCTTTCTCGATGATTATGACCACATAGACTTGGCGGTTCTATTGAATTTGATTTCAGAATAAGATTCACATCCGTCCTGCTATTAAACCTCTTATGATGCGAGATCATTAGAATATTCCACAAAATCTTCCCCAATTCGGCCACAGCCCATCCATCCCGTCCTCCCTCCAAACTCAGATGTAAAGGCGAGGCCGCTTTTGAAGAGGCCTATAGCAACTGATGTTTTATGATCAAATAGGCATGGCGAGCACATTGGATTAAATTTTTTGAGCGCCATCAACGCCGTCAAACCTTCCCAGTCCCATTATCCGCCCATCGCGGCTCGCAGAAGCCAAGAACAAGGCAATCAATGCCGGCCACAGCAGCGAGGTAGGCCGAGATTTGGCCGCAATGCCAGTGCAGCGAAGGCAGAGTCGAAGATGCGACGGAAGGCCACCAACTATGCCCTGGCAGAGCTCCGCGCCGTCGTAGCCCGCAACGAGTACAACGCCCTCCTGACCAAACTGCCCACGGACCTTGAGGCCCTGCAGCTGGCTCCCTGGCTATACTTTCCTGCACGAAGGGGGCGCTTGGTTGATGGTAGGAATTTTGACAGATTCTTTGAGGCCAGAAGTGATGGGTGAAGTGAGAGGAGGACGAAAAGTGCCAGATAAGCAGTTTCAATTTGTGATGTTTCACAAGGCTTTGAAAAATAAGGTGGAACAGTTAATTGTAATAGCTTGACTGTCCATACTTTTTCCCATTTTTGCACTCAGGCCTTCGTGGATGATCACCACTTTGTGGTGGTGGGAGGAGGCGCGGGCTCTCTGGCCAAGTCGGTTGGAGGGGTTCTTGAGGCGGGTGTCGGCGGCGGAAGCTGGTGGTCAGCGTAAGCCCTTCCAGGACGCGGCGGCAAGGCTGTTCAACTCCGAACAAGTGATCTAGCTCTCTGGCGGAATTTTGATTCATTCTCTCCTGCCATCCCTCAGAGTTCTACTTCGCTTGTAACTCTGTTTTCACACCCGTGCATTCGGAGTAAAGATCAATGAAATGAACTTTTTTATAGCAGCATAAAATTGTCATGTGACGACAGGTTTTGGCGTAAATAAAGCCTTGGCGAAACGAGGATTGATGGTAGTTGGAAATTTTGTTAGTTGGTTGCATGTTTTTGGAAACGAGGAGTGAATGGAAGTTTCAAATATTGATGTTTCACAAGGTTATCATATTGACAGCAGACAATAGAGAGGCAATATGGCAATGTTTGTTTTTGCTATGATTTCGTTTCTCACTCCCGTTCAAACTTCCGTATTACGAATAACACAAACCTTTGTCAATTCTAAATTTTTTACTTATTTAATGCGTTTTGATGTTACCAGTTTCTCACTTCTATTTTCCAGTTCTTCTTCTGAAGCCTACTTCTCCATCAGCAGCCACGATAGACACCCGTTAAGTGACAAGCGATAAGCAACGGACCAATAGGGTTTGACAAGGGCCCATAAATATATGAATGGAGAAAAAAGAAAGAAAGACTGGGTGCAGAGATTCAAAGACTGAGATCAGGCCAGTCAAGGTGGTGCTCGGCAAAACAGGCGAGAATAGCTGCTCGAATCTCCGCCTCGTGTTTTTCCCTCAAAACCAGTTTCATTGCTTCTGCCCTCTGTCTGGGCTGAAGAGTGGGGAACTTTTCTAGAAGACGAATGCCGACGGGTGGCTGGTGGTTGCTGGCGTGATTGCGAGCGTCGAACTTGAAACTAGCGCTGAATGAGCAGGCTTGGCAGCCGTAGGGCTGTACAGAGAAGCAGCTCCCCACGTGCATGATCAGGTCGAAATCGTAGCCCCGAATGCATTTCCCACAGCTTTGGCAATCCACCGCCGGAATCTTCGCGTCCACTCTCTGCATCAGTTCTCTGTCGATCTCAAACACCCTCTCATACTATCTTTACCGCCAACAGTTCGGCGATCAAGGTAGGGTTGGGCTGGATGATCACCGACCGCTCTTCAGCGATGTCATCCGACTGCCACCCTCCGGACTCAGCCCCAACACCCTGCAACAGAGAGGCTAATTGCACCGATTATCTGCTCAATGTGACATCTTGCTGTAAGGCCCCCTGATATCTTTTCCTAGGCTGAGCGGAGGGCGCTTCTGCCTCTCATGGGAGCGCTCGAAGTCAAAATGGGAAAGGCAAACGCAAAGCTCATGAGAGCCGCTCAGCTGCTTGCGTTCATCGCGGTGTTTGCGCTCAATTGTGGCGGAGACTGCAAGGGAACGATCGCAGGGGAGAATGGGGATGAAAAAGGAAATACTTGAAGAACGTGATGTTGTAACGCGATGTTTTACTTATATGACTAAGTTCTTATCCTGATAACCATTGCTTAGGGCTTTTTTTCAATTCTTCTTGAGAAATATGATTCTCAGATGGCTCAGATAAAAGACGGCAAAGATTGAGGGTGAACGATGCCGTGGCTCAATCAAGGCATAAACTAAGCGGAGAGAATCAAATGCAGAAACCGGGCCATAAATGGTGGTGTTCAGAGAAACAGGCGAGAATGGTTGCTCGGATCTCTGCTTTGTCCTGTTCCCTCCGATCTTGTCCCATGGCTTCAGCTTCTTCCGAGTTAGGCATTCAGAAAGATGAAGCGAACTTTGATTATTTGCTAGCATTTATAGCAACCATCACAAACTGACGACAGGGCTTTATTTATAGCCATATTTCGAAGCCCATTTCCAAGTTTATTGGTGCGGGAAAAATTGTGGGATAGGAGACTTGTCTGGAAAACGATTGCCGAGGCCTTTAGGCCTTCGGCCTTAGTGCTTGAGGCTTCGAGCCGGTTTGTTTACGCCCTTACGTATGTAATATTTCCAGAGGTGTTCCAAGTGTGCCCAGGCAAGCCTGCAAAGGAACAGGAAGTTGGCTGAATGGGTGGCCGAAGGAAGGATTGATAAAATTTTGATGCAAAACTTAAAAAGGTGTCGGATGAAACTCACTCTGCTTTAATTGAGATAAGCCTTGATCTGTGCAATTAAGGTCTTTCTGGCTGCCTATGATTTGACCAATTTAACCACCAAGAGATTTGCAAGTGGACCAACCAGCATTTCACGATTACCCATTTTTTATTCAGTTATAGTTTTTTTCAAGTGCACCCAAGAGATCAAAAAAAGGAAAGAAATTAAATTTCAACTTTTTTTAACCTAGTTAAGTCGTGCTAAGTTCAGCCCAGTTAAGTGATGCGATTTCAAAATATGTTTTGTTGAGCCAGAAGTGCATCATATATAAAGCTATTAAAAAACCCGGCTGTCTCCTAGAACCCCCCCCCCCCAAGACTTACACCCCCCCCCCCCCCCCCAAGGGGTTTCACCCCCCCCCCCAAGAATTACACCCCCCCCAAGATATACACCCACCCCCCAAGAATTACACCCCCCCCCAAAGGGTATATATTGAAAAATTTTTTATTAGCTTAACATACTTCTCTTTACTATGTTTAAGGACTAACTATGTCCCTCGCGAGCCTTTAAAAAAGTCAGGTGGCTACACCCTATATTGCGGTATAGACTAACTAGTAGCATGACGAACACGGTATAGACTAACTATGTTTCAAAAAAGTAGGTATTTAATCATCTACATGAAAATTCCGTGAGTTTAAACTTCGAGATATGTAAAGAGAAGTATGTTAAGGCATTAAAAAAATTTTCAATATATATGCCTTGGGGGGGGTGTAATTCTTGGGGGGGGGTGTAAGTTTGGGGGGGGGGGGTGTAAGTCATGGGGGGGGTTCTAGGAGTCAGCCAAAAACCCGATATGGGTTGTAAGGGTCTCCCCTTGTGATTAAGTAGTTTTCAAAACAATATTTTTAAAAAAAAATTAAATGGTCAACGTTCTGAACCCCCCATGCCACACTCCAGCTTCGATATACTATATCAAAATTAAGATCTAGCAATAACCCTGAAAACGTACGCCAAGTCGAAATTTATGGCAGCCTATCATAGTTTCATAATGGTTTGTTCTGAGCTAAGAGGGGTCCATGCTCCGCCTGCACAGAGCCAATATTTTGAGTTTATTTTATCAGATAACATAATTGCATGGATATAAGGACATTCGCAGTATGAAAAAGGTGGTAGCGGAATTTTAAATATTGAAAACTGCAACTGGTTAAATTTTCAGCACATTAAAATCTGAGCTTGTGGAGAATAGTATCGGTGAAAGTATCGCACTGATGTTGGCGTATAAGGGCATGCATTATATTGTTTTTGGGTATCCGACACTCGCAGCTGAAGCCTGTAGCAATCTCTTCCATCGTTCCATTCGGCTCTGTTGAGAAGCGGCTCGTGTTTCGGTCCAGGCAGGAGCCGTAGCCTGGACGCAGGGCCAAAGCTGGGCCAGGATCAGGGGGGGGGGGGGGCAGGATTGAAAGCTGTAACAGCCGAAGCATTTGGCCTCTGTGCTGGGGTTGCAGACGACCTCATTGAGGAAGCGCGGCTCGTAGCCCTCCGGCAGCCAGCGTTGGGCCCAGCACGTGTCACACAGCACCACCCACCTACAATAGAACCTCTTTCTTATCCCACGCCACTTACCATCCTTTGCTCACCCAGAGTCCCGCTCCTCATAGGCGCGCTCGATGCAGTCCACCAGATAACGCCTGCCTATGGAAGGAAGGAGGCGTCAATTGATGGCTGGCAGTGAGCAGACAATGGCATAGGGCAAACCCAAAATGCCCGGTCTGGTGTCAATGCGAGCCTGGCTCCTGACCACACGCCGACGAGGCTCTCCTAGACCTCCGTGAGGCTGACGCATTTTTAGTTTGGATGGCGGCCTATTCTGTTGGAGCAGAAAAGGAAACATTGGCGAAGGCTGGAGCGGAGGATGGAGGCATTTTGGAGGTCCTGCTGAAGTGGTAGCGATTGCAGACGCCAGCTGAAGCCTCGACACTGAGGCCCATCTGCATCCAAGCCCCTGCTCTCACCCACTCCTCTCTCTTTTCTCTCTCTCACCTTCCTCGCCGTCTCATCTCTTTCCTCTCCGCTGATTGCGCCTATGGCCAGCAGACGTTCCAGCATCGCCCACGAGCATGCCGCCGTCTCATTTGACGCTTTTCTCAACTTCCTCTCATTTTCTCACCTACCAGTCTCAATCTGCTCCCAAAAGCCTCACCGATTGTCACTAGGGGACACTGATGTCCCGTCCAACGGTGGAGCTTCAGTCGCGGTGAGCTGGAATAGAAGGCCATGAAATGGGAGGCTGAAAGCAGCGTGGTAGTGACCCCGTGAGCCAGCTCGTCTTGTGGAGCCAGGAGATCGGGGAAGTTGGCGATGGCCTCCTCCAGTGTACTGGCCTGCAGGCTTGGGTTGTACACCCTCATCGACGCATTGAACTCCGGGCACGCTGCGCACTGCACAGGTCAATTAGAGAGCCACCATCGACTCTACATTTTGAGCATAAGGCGTCAATATAGCTGCACAGCTTCTCACATTCCAGGCCGCTTCTGCTTTTCCTCACCGCTGTGCGCCATACCCATCCACCTCGCCTACTTCTAAGCCAAGGCGTGAACCAGGAGACAAAGAAGGAAGAGGCTGCGCTGCATCACAAAGCCGGTGGTTGAGGAGATCAGTTTTGCAGTTTTGCTTTCCACAGTATGCACAGGCCGAAAAGTTCTCGAGTCCTCGATAATAAAAATGGAATTGTCTTTGCTAAGGTGTTATTGGTTGAACTGTTTTGGTTTGGCAATGTATGAAAAAATACGTTGGCAATGTATGAAAAAACTTAAAAGCAGCAGGCCAAAATTGCACTTTCAATGTTTTTCAATAGTTTCTATGGCTTTTTCTTATCTCAATTTTTGTACTATTTTTTTCGCAAAAACTGATCGCCTGTGTGCGGAAATGCAGCATGCAATCTGATTTCGCCTGTGACGTAAAGATGGAACTCCAGCATAGGTGACGCCGAGAATAGAAGAAAAAGTACAGCCAAATTTTGGAGCAAAGATGAAAAATCTAATAATTGGAACCATGTTAAAAACCAAAGATTAAGCCAAGTTTGGTAGTGAAGGTAAAACCGAGTTTAGCTGAAAGCTGAAATCAAGCTGACGAACAAAGTTGAAGCCGAGTTTTGGGGCCGAAAAAAACCGATTTACGAGTCTTGTTTAAGATGACGGAATACAGAAGAGCCGAACTGGTAAGCACTGCCCAACTGGACGAATAGAGGGCTATTTATACTGTGAGAAAGTGCATGAAAACCACATAGTGCAGCAGCATTTCAAGTTATATTTAACACTGTGGGAATAGAGAAGACGGAGTTAGCATGCGAGCCATTTTAAAACCGAGTTTATAAGCCAAGTTAAACCGGCTTTAGAAGCAAAGAAGTTCCAGTTTAGGAACTCGAGTTCACCGGCATTTGAGTTATGACGGATTTTTTAAATACTGCTAAATTTGCCAAAAATCGAATTTCCAAGCATTTTATCTCCTCAGAAAAGCTATCTTAAATTTGGCCTTTGTTCACAGACGTGTTCCTTGATGGTTCACCTGCAAAGAAGGATGCTGGAGCGTCGAAATTGGGCTTCTGAGATCAGACGAAGCCATCCTAGAGGTGGCCAATCGCCATGCTGATCAAAGCTTGGTCGATTTCAGCGCCGGCAAGTATATGACGTACTTGGCGTTGGCCTGTCAAATTGTTCTCAGTCCTCCGCACTAAACTTTCGTTTTGGAAACATGAAAGTCGCAACAAGTTTCAAAATTGCTAAATAACTTCTATTAGCTAACAATACACAGCCCAATTGAATTGAGCTAGCTTCAGCGAGGCGATGAAGATGAACACATTTGGTGCGTTTCAGAATACTACTCAACCATCCCATGTTTCGCTGCTCAATATGATTTTGCAACAAAAATTTTCAACTAATGCGTTTCTGAACTAATGATTGCAGCAGACATGAGTTTATTGGCCGTTTAATCCAGACCCCGGGCCATCCCTTGTCTCCCATTTAACCCATCCATTGCACCTCCACTTTTGATTATGATGAGAGGATGGGCTTTGTTTAACTTGCCCGGTCAAGGCCTTGCTTAAGGGACTTCTCCGTCCTGGGATTTGAGACAGAGTGTGTGCGCTGAAGTGATGGTATTAGTGAGCAGTAATTGCAGCATGACGCGATGAGGTGCAAAAAGCCATGCACAGAGAGAGCGTGCCCTGATTGCCCCAATGAATAGGCCTTTTAGTTGCGCAACGTTGCCTCCCCCTCTCCCTCCCGGGCTGAGGTGAAAAACTCACCAGACCAGAGAGTGGTGCTGGGAAGGAAAGGCGGTGGGAAGAGGTGCGCAGGGGGGCCAGAGGCGAGGAACTGGCGCACAAAGTGGCTTCAATAATACCTCAAGGCGTGGCCGATTGTGGTCTCCCTACCCTTTCTCTCCCCTCCTCTCCCTTCACCAGCCTACATAAGGCTTCCCTTGCTGCTGCCACACACCGCCCTCCCTCTCCCACCTTGCATCGGACAGGACATGAGCCTGGACAAAAGCCTGGCCTATGCTGCTTGCGCGGCCTCGACCGCCGCCACTCTGGCCTGCGTATTCTTCATACCCATCCTCTCCGATCGCATGGCTCAGATCCAGGCTGCCACACGTGTGGACCTGGCTCAGTTCAAGGCTCTCTATTCTTCCTACCTCTTCCGATTCACCCTCAACTTGGCAATTCTAGGTAATGGAGGATGACATCTACGCTCGCATAGCGGCCAAGAAGATGGGCAGACCGGCTGTCTCTGTGCGAGCGAAGCGGGCCCAGTTCTTCGGCGACGCTCAGTGCCGTTCGATGACATATCCTCTTCCAATGGGGCGGGGAAGGGAGTGTTCATCCGATATTTTGATGGATGGGATGTTTTGAAACGGATGAACACTTCCGTCAGTTCATCTGTTTCTAAATATCCCATCCATCAAAATATCGAATGATCACTTCCTTCCCCTCTCTCTGCTCCCTCCTCCTCCAACCCCCACCAACTGGCCAGAGTGCGACGCGAACTCCGGCTGCCCCAGCGGTCCGCCGGGTCCTCCGGGGCCGCGCGGCGACGACGGGATGCCGGGCCTCCGCGGCGACAATGGGGAGCCCGGCCTCCCCGGCAACTTCCCGCCCGTCGAGGTCACGCCGGACGGCCGCTGTCGCGTCTGCCCGCAGGGAGGGCGAGGACCGCCCGGGCCTCCGGGGCCCCCGGGACGTCCTGTACTATCTTCCTTCTCCCTCGACTCTTGCCTCCTTTTGTCTCAAACGACAGCTCTCCCCAGAGCCCAAAGCCTTCTCTATCTTCTTAGAGTCTTGTCCGCTTTGTCATAAAACGGCAGCTCTCCCCAGGGCCCCAAAGGACCGTCGGGTGACCGGGGGCGGAACGGGAGCCCTGGACGCGGCGCTCGGCCTGGACCCCCGGGGCGTTCGGTTGATCTTTTTAGTTGTCCAGTATCTGGGTCAGGAAGGGATTGGACGGATGACAGGGAGTCCCTGGCGAGCCCGGGACGCCGGGCCCCAGCGGCCAGCCGGGACAGCCGGGCACTCGCGGCAGTCGTGGGAATGCAGGGCGCCCAGGTTTACACCTCTTTTCATCCTCCCAACATCTTTTATCGCCTCGCATCATTTCACCAAACTTTTCTTTACCACACCTTCCATCCCTCATCCTTCTCTCACCTTTTCACCTCGCATCCTTGATGGACTAGACTTCTAATAGACTCCTTTTGAAAAGCGATTTCTCCTAGCTTTCCATACAGGGAGACGCAGGGATTGCAGCTTTCATCCAGCTTTATCTAGTCGCAACACATAGTTACACTGCGTAGAGGCCTAAGTACCACTAGGTATTTACCTATACCTCATCTCTCCTTACCCCCACACTTTCCATCCCATACCTTCCCCTCACCTCTCCCAACCCTCACCCCTCCTCCACCGGCAGGCAACCGCGGCAACAACGGGCGACGGGGGCCAAACAGTCCCCCAGGGCGTCCGGGCAACAACGGCCAGCCTGGCTTCCTGGGTCGACCCGGCTTCCAAGGTGCGCCCTCTTCTGTCCGATTGAGTGTTTTGGTGAGAGCTGGGAGGCTGCTGCAGGGGAGCCAGGACGTCCGGGCCCAAGTCCTGCTCGGCCGGGGCCTCCAGGACTGCCCGGTTCTCCAGGCGAGGACGCCCAGTACTGCCCTTGTCCTCGTCGAGGTGCCTTCAAGAAGGCCTAGGCCATGCTGCCTTGTGGCTGTTGATTGAGCTGATGTGTGCCTTGCTTGCCAATGCTTTGGAGGATGCAGCCTTGATCTGGTGAGAATGATCTTTTGCAGTTGTTGAACAAGATGAATGGCCAAAACGCAAAGCAAATGGAGGGAAATTTCTGCTAGTTTAGGGAAGCTCTCTATGTTTTCATTTTTCGCAGTCGTATGATTTCTAGCACAGAGTGTAAGCGATCAGTTTCTACTTCAGCTTTTCGCCCTGAGGAACTGGGAAGAGCCAATTCAAATGTGTATTTTTGCTCGTTTCGTGAATACTTCAAAAGTGTGTCAGGCTAGCAGAACAATTTGCTCAATCGATTGTCCTATGAAAGCATTCCCAGCAGGAAACATTGGGAAGGTTTGAAGCTATACTGAAAGGTATTGTGCATGGTGCAAGAAAGAGATGGACGTTGGTTACACGTTGCACCGTCAATTCGCTGCAGAAGCTTTACAAACAGCCTTCAACAAACCTGCCAGCTGTTTGCCATTTACGTCATTAGGCTGTGCACATTTTTGTTCACATTGAAATATTATCACTTTGGTCACTATAGGCCCAGACATTGAACATGTTTGACCAAATATTGCAAGGCGAAACAAGCAAAGTAGGCCCTCATCATGCTATAGGAAAGCGGCATCTGCGACAATAGGATTTGGCTTTAGCGTGCAGTGAAGAGGCTCTTTCAAGTGCTCACAGCCCCCCACCCCTAACGCCAGGCCGCCCACTAAAGATGGCCAGAAGCAGAGTCTGCTCATGACCAGGCAGGTTTCAGGTCTCGTTGCAGCGGCCGGACTTCATCTTCAGGCAGAGAGCGGAGTCTGAATTTCATCCCATCTTTGCCTCCAGTCCGCCCCGCCTCCCTCAGCCCACTTACACCAGAGGCGTTGGCTGGCACTGACACACCACGTCGCTGCCTTGGAAGTACCCGCCTTCCTGCAGGCTCCTGTTTTTGACTGCATCCAGCTTACGCTCTCCCACACACTCCCTTTCCTGCCAAAGAGCCAAAGGACCTTTGAGCGGGAGGAATTGGAGCTACGGCGTCGTCTTAGCGTTGACTTCCGAGGTCGACCAGCAGAGCAGCAGAGGCACATCCACGAAAACGTAGAGCTGGACCCTCTTGGCCTGCAGCTGAAGTTCCGAGGCCTATCCTCCAGCCGCTGCTCCTCCTCCAGCTGCTGTGCCTGCCTGGGCAGAGCAGGGCTGAGACAGAGGATTGGGATGGTATAGGAGTAAAATATTCACTCACCTTCTCGCCGCTCCAGCATGAGTCTCTTGAATGGGGGTGGGTCCTTACTACCCACCACCCCCAACGCCAGGCCGCCCACTACGCATTGTAAGGACCCCCCGGCCTGGCTTCCTCCTCTCTTCAGGTAGGTCAGTCCGGGGTCGGCAGCTCATTCCTTCGAAATAAATCCTGCTTTTCTGAGAGTTAGATAAGCTCATCCTGGCTTACAAAGGGGACTGGACTGACTCCTGGACTGTTGCAGGGCTTCCGAAGCGGCAGCTGGACCTAAAGCCAGCACTCATTTTCTCAGTCATGCAGATGATTTGGGAACTGTACGGAAGGCCGGTGAGGTTCTTGGTCTCGAAGACGAGGCCCTGGAATCTCCACACAGCGTTGCAGGCGTTGGGGAGAGTAGAGTGGTCGGAGGGAGCGCAGTGTGGCCGGGTAGATGACACTGCGTGAGCGGGAGTGGGTCCCAGGTCAGGCCACGTGGAGAGAGGCGATCCTTGAGCTGGCCCAGGATGCGCTCAAAGCCGTCCTCCCCGATCACCTGGGAGTACAGGCAGGCAGTATGGGCTGGTAGTACAGGCAGGACAGAGGAATGCGGCGCCGTGAAAACGAGGTTGGCCGGCAGGAGCGCTAGACTCTCTGCCTGCCGCTCGCTCCAGAACTCTAAATTGCGCAATACAGCCGCCTAAAATCAATTCCGCTTTTCAGATAGTATGATATCCTCATCCTGGCTCGCAAGAGGGTTGGGAGGGTATCGAACGAAATGATATTTGATCACTGATCCAAACATGCCAGCTGGATCCTAACATCTTGCTCCGTCTAATGACTACTCAAGTTGGCTCACGCCTAGTTTCCCCCTCATGAGGAGTTCCCCCCAAGCAAGAACCCCCCTCACCCTTATGAAACTTTCCCCCACCCAAATCAAAGTCCCCCCCTCAATATGTTACTTGCTATAGTAACTCAACCCCCTAGTGGACACGGACGGCAGCTCTACATAGGGAAATTTGTGTCTTGGGGGGGGGGGGGGGAGGTGGGAACTAGGCGTTACAAGTCTTGGAGGGAACTAGGCGTCGATTTTGACGCCCAAGACATTTTAACCTAGTATTCACCTAGTTTTACTGTTTTGAAGCCATATCAGGGTGGGGTGTGTGGGTATAAGTAATTTGAATTCCACAATGTTTTCCTGGGTTTCGAAAAGCAGAAGTCACTATAATAAGTAATATCTTGGGGGGACTTTGATGAGGGGGGGGGGGGCGGTAACCCTCCAAGGGGGGGGACTTTGATGGGGGCGACTAGGCGTGAGCCCTTAAGTTTTTCTTCCCGTACTCATCAAGGCAGAAGTTATGCACTGTGAGCTGCCACTCACATGTTGAATGCTTTAAGAAAGAGACTGGCCGATATAAAGCGTAACTTGATCATATATTATTAGAACAAAATGATATCAGAACCTCCATTCTCCGAAGCTCGAGCAGGAATGGTGTGCAGCTGCTGGCTCGCTTGGCACAGCTCGATGAATCGATTGGAGCAGATTTGTTGGCGGTTCGGCAGCGCAGGACCTGATCTTCCGCTCGGCTGTCCCGATTCTTTTTGACCACCCGTCCTTGGGACGTCTCCTAATGGGCCTGAGGAAGGGAAGGTGGGGATTGAGGGCTAATGAGCACAAGAGCAGATGTGAACCTCGGCGCTGATGAGGTCTTGGAGCAAGACTTGGACTCACAGTTTCAGTGATGGTTGGCTCGGTGCTCGAAACAGGTGCTGGGCGCTGGAAGTGGGAAACAGGTGCGGGATGCAGAACGTGAGCCATGATTTGCCACGATAAGACGCAGGGGGATGAGGATGGGCGGGAGGGGATGGCGGGAAAGAGAAGGGCGGAAAAACGTTGGATGGACTGAGGCTCTTCCTCCACCTGCATACTGCTTGGAGCGCACATTCTCTCCACTGCCTGTAAAAAAGCAGGCTCTTGAACAAAAATGAGCAATATTTATGGGTATTTTGATCAGGAAGGGATTGTATGTACCCTGTACATTCTTTAGAAACTTCCAAAAATTTTCCTAAGATCACTTAGACCCTTCTGCAAGGAACCCTTGTGTATACTGCGGATAGTTTTCTGAGCGCAAAAACAGGAACTCTGAAAAACAATTTTGATTTTTCACGTTTAGCCCAAAATGCTCTTGACGCTCACAACAATGCGTAGGCTTACCATCAATCCAAACGTAGGTAAGGAAGGAGTAGCGGTCGAGGACACCGGGAAGTCGAGCAAAACTACTCAACTTCTGCCCAACACTCACCGGGTAGCTCTTGCTCATTCGACGCTGCTCATTCTGCAACTCAACCCCTTTCAGATTCCCCCAGCAACTTCAGCCCCATTTCAGCCGTAGGCAAGATAAAAGCGCACCAAGCAGGAGCGTAGCATCAATCCCGCCGTTCTGGCCAAGCTCTTCATCGTTCGCAGCGCGACTTTTGTCGACAAAGAACAGGGGGCAACTTTCGACTTTTGTAATTAGGGCAATGAGGGTGCAGAAAGAGAAGTGAGGGAGGCGAAATAGAAATATCGCAGATGTGACGTGGCTCAAAAGTCGCCCTTGCTTTGCGCGCCCCTGCGAAACAACTATTTACGCGAGGCTAAGTTATATTTCAATCAACAAGAAATGCCTTTATTACCTAATCTCTCAAGGCAATGCCACTGCTAACCGATCACTTCTGCCTGACACAAAGGTCTTCCACAGAACATATCTTCCACACCCATAGAACGTACTAAGTTCGTTCATATTGCTTTTAGGGCATCTTTGAGCTCAAAGGTTCCCAGCTAATTTGTCTGAGATTAGTGAATGTTTGATCTGAAAGAGAAGACGCAGCCTGTTTCAAACCGATGCCGTAGAGGAATGGATGCCTTGCGCTCTTGCTCAATTGTTCTAGCATTTAGGTAATTTGGGGCTTAAAGCACGATTTTAATCTCCGTTTGATCATGGACGCAGATTTTTCAATGTGTCTTAAAGGGAGGGTATCAGAAATGACAGTGTTACCAATTTGACTGAGACTTAATTGGAAGATAGTTGGTTGCGCAAGTATCTTGCAAGGCATGTTAGCTACTCCCAAAACAGCTCTGACTTTCAGATATAGCATTGTTAAATGGCCCATTTTAAAAGCTAGATATTGATTGTAAAATGATCAAACACACTGGAGCTCACCTGAGCAAATTCTAAATAATGTGAAATATAAAGTGCTTGGGTAGAAACGCAAGCATTACAACTTTTCGACAACATCAGATAATTTATTTAGTTAACTTTTAACACTTGAATCAAACAATCCAAACGTTGCGTACAAAAGCTATAAATCAAGTCATTGAAACATCGTCCATTTGGGTAATTCAAAATGTAGGGAGCAGTTACATTTTGGGCTGCGCGCTAAACAGCGCTTCAATATTGTTGACTTTTATTGACTAAAAATATAGATTTTAGTTATATCCGTTTTTCAACAACCCAAAACCAGCCAACAGGTTTGCCCCCCCTCAAAGCTATGCCCCCCCCAAATTTTGCCTTGTATTCTTGAGGTTAGGCTTAGGCTTAGGCTTAGGTTATCAACTATGCAGCGGGTGTGACTAAGCGCAAGATACAAACAAATAGCAGTAATTAAGCAAAAAACAAACTATTAAGTTCAAATAGCAGTAATTCACGCCTTTTGAAGTTGTAACTCGTTATTTTAACATTTCCAGCACAAATATTTATCAGAAGATGGCCTAAATGCATGCAAATTGCATGGAAGACCAATATCTATAAGTTTGCTTTTGAGTGCAACATGGGTTTTTGATGAAAATGTTGGAGGAATCGGTCCTGCAAAAAATGATGGTTTTTTAGCGGGGGTCCCTGTAGGACAATTTGGGATTTTTATTCTCAAAATTTTTACTTAAAAGTGCTAAAACCAAATATGCTTACAAGCTTACTTAACCATAACCTTCTCATAAAAAAAATCCAGCACGGTCTGAGGGGGTGACATTCCTGATACTCTCCCTTTAACGGCTCTATGCTAACAGTTTTTAACTATTTTTTTCTTTCGAAGTGTTAACCTAATCGTAAAGTTTAATTTGAGCATATGCTTCATTATGTTTAGTGTTTGAAACTAAGGCTAAGCCTTTTGGAAAAGTAGAGAATATGCTGCAAGTTCCTTGCAGGATGCACCGTTTGTAAGGAAGACACGTATGGCATGGCCAAATGAAAGTCTAATTTGGAGCAGTTCAAAAACCTTTTGTTCCATTTTGAATCAATGCAACCGAGTTTCTTGATGAACAAAATAATCAGGAAATAATCACAGAACAAGACCACGCCAGTGAAAAGGTTCATCGGGGAAGCAGCTGAGTAGTCCGCTCCTGATGGCCTGGTCATCCTCCTCTCTGTATTAATCCTCATTCCTATCCCAGTCCAACTGCCCAGATAGTCCTCACCTATTGATGAGTCGAACGGCAGCTCCAGGAATGCACAGCTTTACGTGACTCTGAACGGAAGTGCGGTGCGCTGTGCTATAGCCGCATGCTGAACAGCCGTAGGGACGCACTTTGCAGCAGCTTTTTACATGGGCCACGGCCTTGGCGGCGGTGCCTTTTGCAGTTTTCACGGCTGCATAGTCACACCGCTGGCATTTCAGGGGCTCTCCAATTTCTGCTTCGCGATTCGGCTTGCCTGCTTTCGGCTGACTTGTGGCATGCGTTGACAATTTATTCGGTTGATTTCCGTCTGCTTCATCTGCTTCATAGTTTTGGGTGTTCCCCCTGGGAGGATCTGATAGAAACGCTTGTACTGCAACGACTGTCATTGAGGGGTCCCTAGTCCTCAAAACAATGATTCCCAATAAATGAGTAAATGGGAATATGGGATCGTAGGGTTACCAGGAGACGGCAGGGTGGCCCTCCAGAATGATGTGTGCGAGATAGTTGCTGAATTGAGGGCTGCCAAATTTGCAGCTTCCGCAAAGCCAGTTGCTGAAACTGTGGCCTACATGGACTCGCAGAGCGTGCAGACCAAGTTCCAGTTTCGTTGAAAAGGCAGGCCCGATACACGAGTTGCATTTCATGATCGTTAAAAGTGAACTGGAAAAGGAAAAATGTTGAAAAATTAATGTGTACACGTATCTTTTGATTCCTGAACGGATTGGCATAGTGTAAATTTGTTGGCTGATGACCAGGATCCCCCCCAAGGCTTTTACCGGCCAACCAAGAGTTTTGACCCCCCCAAGGCTTCTACCCCTCCCAACTTTTGCCCCCCCCCCCAAATTTTGCCTTGTATTCTTGAGGTTATCAACTATGCAGCGGGTGTGACTAAGCGCCACTTGGTGGGGGGATACTGGTCATCAATCAAGGGATTTTGGCATTTGGGGGGGATACTTGTCACCGAAATCGATGACCAGGATCCCCCCCAAGTGCAAAACACCAAAAATCGCCTTGAAAACATGACATACGTACATAGATTACTGATTTGGGGGGGGATACTTATGTGGGGGGGGGGGGGATACTTACGTGGGGGGATACTTCACAGGTGGGGGGGGGGGGGGGGTGGGTAAAACGTTGAGGGGGGGGGGGGGGGTAGAAGCCTTGGGGGGGATTCTGGTAATCAGCCAATTTGTTTTTATTACTTTAATTAGTTTTTAGTTTACAGGGTGAGAAAGTATATCTGTGTTTCTTGCGGACAATTCGGCACTTCAAATGATGAAAAAAGCTGATTTTCGATTACTGCACTGCAGCAGCTTTCCCATGCAGCATAGTTGTTCTACGTTCTGTTAATAGTTATGTTTCTGCTGTGTTGCATTGATGATGAATAGAAAATGAATATGTTGCACTAAACATTTTCTCAAAATTTAGAGGACAAACTTAAACATCATCAATGATGTTTGTAATAACTTCCTCTTTTAGCATATTTTTCGCAAAAGTCCTTGCTGGTGCACAACCGTCGCGCAAATATTTGGTGTTTTGCTGTGTGCAATGTGTATTTTTGACCGCGGAGCGGCCCGAAGGGCCGCTGCGCGGTCTATAGAGGTTACTAAACTTTTGTCCTCATATTGGGCTGGCGCGAACGGAGCATTAGCGAAGTGTCAGCGCCCAGCCCCTCTTTTCGACCCAGGTGTACGTTTTCTAGGTTATTGCTAGATCTTAAAATTGATAAGGATTTTGTGCTTCATAGAAACGTCCAATGGTTCTGATTCTTTTTGCATTGGAAAAAGCACCATCGAATTGACCAAAACTCGCGAGAAATCATCAAAAATTGGCAGAATTCGTGAGAAAATCCCTCAAAACCATTTGTCCGAACTCCTCCTCCTTCTCCTTCTTCTCCTTCTTCTTCTTCTTCTCCGCATCTATTCAATGGACGATAGTAGGTATTCATTTCTTCCCCCACTCACCCCCCCGGGTCCTTGGGCCTCATGTATTGCTTTTTATTCATAAGTCTTCAGTTAAACAACGATGCATATGGACCAGTGGTGTAGTGGTCTAAGCGATTAAACAACTGGTTGAAACTGGGAGGTTCGAATCCTTCTTAGGCAATCATTTTTATTTTGGTAATTTTAAGTTGAGAAAACAACTGGTACCATCGGCAGGTCAAAATTAGAGCTCTTTTCTCCCAAAAATCGATTGCCCTAAGTATAAATCCTGAAAATTTCACAAATATATGTTAGTTTGCCAATAAATTTGAATTGTATTTTTGATTTTTGAATCTTTTCTTTTCGTTATATTTTTAAATAAGTTTGTTTTTTATTAATTATTTATTTTTTTATCCAATAATATCTTAATATATTTTCGATTCTTTTTTTAATGTTTGTTATATTTTTTAATGAGTTTATTTTTATTTATTTATATATTATAAAATAGTGTAAAATTGTATTTATACATTTTATACTATATTAAAAGTGGAAGAAATAACTGGTACCATCGGCAAGCCAAATGTGGGTCTCTTTTCTCCAAATTTTGTAATTGCCTCGAGCAAAAAGTCAAGGAAATACATCTACTACTAGTGGAATCTGCTGCGTCATCTGCATTTTGTTTTTGGGCGCGCATGGAAAGAGACTGAACTGCGCGCCAAAAACAAAATGCAACTGTCCAAGCAGCAGATTCCACTAGTAGTAGATGTATTTCCTTGACTTTTTGCTCGAGGCAATTACAAAATTTGGAGAAAAGAGACCCACATTTGGCTTGCCGATGGTACCAGTTATATGTATGTATGTATATATATATATCTGGAAATGCTGGGAATGGGCGAATTCTCAACGGATTTGGACAAACTTTTTTTTTCCTGCAAGGTAATTGGGCTGGCGCGAACGGAGCGTTAGCGGAGTGTCAGCGCCCAGCCCCTCTTTTCGACCCAGGTGTACGTTTTCGGGGTTATTGCTAGATCTTAAAATTGATAAGGATTTTGTGCTTCACAGAAACGTCCAATCGTTCTGATTCTTTTTGCATTGGAAAGAGCATCATCAAATTGCCCAAAACTCGTGAGAAATCGCCCAAAAACGGCAGAACACAAGAGAAAACTACTCAAAACCATTTGTCCGAACTCCTCCTTCTCCTTCTCCTTCTTCTTCTTCTTCTCCTCCGCATCTATTCTTGAAATGAGAGTAGGTATTCATTTCTTCCCCCCCACCCTCCTTCCCCGGGTTTCTGGGCCTCATATATTTATTTATTCATAGGTCTTCAGTTAAACAATGTTTCATATGCACCAGTGGTGTAGTGGTCTAAACGATTGGGTGGTTGTGATGAAACTGGGAGGTTCGAATCCTACTCAGACAATCATTTTTATTTTGGAAATTTTAAGTTGAGATTACAACTGGTACCATCGGCAGGGCAAAATTAAAGCTCTTTTTGCCCAAAAATCGATTGCCCTAAAAATAAATCGTGAAAATTTCACAAAAAAATGTTAGTTTGCCAATTAATTTGCATTGTATTTCTGATTTTCGAGTCTTTTCTTTTCGTTATATTTTTAAATAAGTTAATTTTTTATCAATTATTTATTTTTTTGTCCAATAATATCTTAATATATAACTATATATAACCAACAATACAAAATTTTTATTTATACATTTTATACTATATTAAAAGTGGAAGAAATATCTGGTACCATCGGCAGGCAATGTGATCTCTTTTCTCCTAAAAAGTGGATTAGTCGAGTTTAAAGTCAAGGAAATACATCTACTACTAGTGGAATCTGCTGAGCCACCTGCATTTTGGTTTAGCGCGCAATGGAAAGGGCCACTGGACTGCGCGCTAAAACAAAATGCAATTGTCTTAGAAGCAGATTCCACTAGTAGTAGATGTATTTCCTTGACTTTAAACTCGGACTAATCCACTTTTTAGGAGAAAAGAGATTCACATTTGGCCTGCCGATGGTACCAGATATTTAATATTTTAGGAAGATCTGGAGGGGTAGACCCGGAATTTGAGCATTTGAAACATTACTTTTTTGAGTAGAAATGCTTGAAAACTGCAATATAGCGTTTTTGCGCTGTAGCACCTTTAATCTTGATAATTGCACAGAAGACTTGAGTTTTTTTTGTTCACAAGTCGTATATAACGATTTCAAATATATGCTTACTTTTGAAAATGGTTGAGAAACCACAGACTTACCCTCTTGAGTGACAAACTTTCAAGCACAGCAATGGCATCAATAATCAGTAACAGCTGAACGGCTAAGAATTGAACAGAGGACTTGAGTTTTTTTGTTCACAAGTCGTATATAACGATTCCAAATCAGTGCTTACTTTTGAAAATTGTTTAGAAACCACAGACTTGCCCTCTTGAGTGACAAACTTTCATGCATGAAAATAGCATCAATAATTAGTAGCAGCTGAACGGCTGATAATTGCACAGAAGACGTGAGTTTTTTTGTTCACAAGTTGTATATAACGATTCCAAATCTGTGCTTACTTTTGAAAATGGTTGAGAACCCACAGAATTTTCTTTATGAGATGCAATGATCACTTTCACAGCAGAATTTTTCCTTAATTTTTGGATTTTACTACATGTGGAGGTGTAAGCGCTCCGCGGTCACCTATTGCGCTTTGCGCCATATACTTGTTTACCCTTTCACCCAAAACCAAAACGCCTCAACTTATGACGCCATTCACGGCCTTTCATTGTGAGGGCCACCAGTGGCTAATTCCCCGGTCTTTTCACCCCTTTTTCCCCCAATAGGCTTGGAATTGTGTGCTGGAATGAAAAAGGTTTAGGGCAGGGGCGGGTGTAGGGCGGGGGCGGGCTTTGAGAGAGGCGATAAGAGGGCGCGCTTCGCGGCGGGACCCCGCGTGGCGAAGGGACTAGGCTGATGGTAGGGAGGGGCGAGAGAGGGTAGAAAGAGGGAGAGGGTAGAGGCAAGGGCACCCCAGACATCTCCTCACCCTCCCTCAATATCGACAGAAAGGACGGGGGCTTATAGGCGGAGGCGGGCTCTGTGCTAGAGGCGCCCCCCTTCATCACATTGAGAGCACTGCCCTTCTCCGCACTCAGCCTCCCTCGCCCGCTCTGCAGCTCGCCTCAATGCACACACTGCCCAGGCCCTTATTTTCCACTCTTTTGCCCCCACCCCATTTTCTGTCTCTCTTTTGCTAGGGCGTGGCTGAGGCTGGAGCATTTGTTGAATTTGGCTCTGACTTGGCAGAAAAGTTGGAAATGACAATCATAACGAAAGCTGGGGCGGGATCGGAGAAGAAGGACAACGAGTTGAACAAGGCCAAGGCTGCGGCCTTTGTTAGTTTTGCCTTTCAATTTCCTCTCAGCTTCCTATCTCTTTCGTTTGATCTTCTTTAACTAACTTTTGGACGATGAGAGGAGCAGCGTCTGAGTGCCTCACTAATCTTTACAGCAGGAGCCATCGGCAGTGGCATTGCTCAAGGTCCATCCCTTCTTTCTTGTCCGTCCCCTAGCGGCCGTATTTGAGCTTTCTTTGTCATTCCAGTCTCAGTAGGCTCTTCCGTTGTGCATGAAGCAAGCTAGGCCGCGCGTGATTGTGAAATCGCGGGTGCAGTGGGCTGGCTAGGACACCAAACACGAAACCTTTCTTTCAAAACCAACTTTATTTCGAACAACGCAGAGCGGCGGTCTCTTCTTAGCCCTGCACCCAGCCTGGCATGCGATTGGTTGTCTCTTCCATAGGGAGGCCCCAGTTTCCATGCAAAGAGGATTGGGCCTGGAGTGAATGGGCGGATTGGGTGCAGGACGGGGACGGTGAGGCGGGGCTGGGGGGAGGTGTGGCGCCGCCGCCGCGAGTGCCGACACCAGCCTGGTCTGAGGAGGCCGGCCTTGCCTACGACTGGTACCTCCTCCCCCTCATATACCCCCTGCGGATGTGTGATGTGGGGAGGGATTGTAGGTACGCTCAGCTGCGTCGTCGTCGTCTGCTGAGCTCGCTCTGTGCAGGGCTGCTGGTGCTCTGGCTCATCCTCGCCAGCGTCATCGGCGGCATCCTCCTCTTCCGCTACATTCATCGACGGGTTTCATTTCTTTCCTCCTCTTCCCCTAAACTGGCCCTCAGGAGACTGGCCTGGTGGTTTTGCAGCCGGTGTTCTACGGCTGGTGCGGCACATCCTACATGGACAGGGACTACCAAGGGCGGGCCCGCTTCGAGAAGCTGCAGGAGCGGCTAGAGATCGACCCGGACGGTGAGTACGAGAAGATCGAGGTCCCCCGCTTCGGCCCCAATCGCCCAGCCGTCTTCATCCACGACTTTCGCATGGTCTCCTCATTCTCCTCCCATTCCTTTTCCTCCTCATTCTTTCCCTCTTTTCTTTTCCCATCCTCTACTTTCAGCTCCTCCATTTTTAACCAGCCTCCTCTCAGGGCAGAAGTTGCCAGCAGCCCCCCAGCAACGGTGTTTGTGCGCAGCGCGCGCCCACTATTCTCAGGCAAGGAAGGGAGTATAGAATGGCTGTGAGGGCACTTGTGCGGAGCGCTGGTGAGTGTGTGTGCATATGGGCGGGGAGGGGTTGTCCAGGAGGGGGAAAGTTGTTGAGGTGGGCAGAGAAGAGGCTGGACTCCAGCGGTGGGCTTTTTTTGTGTCATCTCTCTCCGAGTTCCGGGCCCGATTTGAAAAGAGGGAGAGGTTGCCGGGGCAAAAAGGGCCGATCGCTCCTTGGATTCAGCCAGTGTGTCTATGTGAGTCATGCGAATAGGCGGTGTTTTTAGATTACTGCTCATGGGGGAGATAGGATACGCCCTGCCCCATTGCTAGGGAGGGGATAAACAGGGCCTGGGTTTATAGGCCTGTATAGGCCCAGATCATGTGTCAGGCCGGGGTTCCCGAGTCTCTGCGCTGGTATGACGGCTCCCCATGAGGGCAAATTAAAAGCACCCCCATCAAACTAACGGCAGAAGCCCTTGTTGCCATGCAACGCCCGATTACCCTCCCCCCATGCGTGTGATGCTATGAGCCGGGAAGTTGAGGAAGAGTGGAGGTAAAGGGAGGGAATCAAAGACAGACTCTGCAAACACTGCCTCCCAGTCACTTGCATAAACTCTTCCCGGCGCAAAAGAAGGCTGATCGCAAACAGAAAGCTCAGCAACAAAGCACCCCTTGAAAAAGAAGAAAGGGAAGGTGTATTGCAGAATCTGACGGCGATCGCGGACGTGGCAGGTGGGAAGTGCTTCCTGAAGCCGCTGGATCGGGAGCACGTCCGTCCGCCGACCAGCTTCATCGATCTGGTGGACAAGATGGAGGTGGGAGCCCTTTTTCCCAGCCCATCAATCAGCCCGACTCTCTAATCCAGGCATCAGGCGCGGCGCCCTAATGCGAGATGAGCCTAGAGATTAACTGAATCTAATCCTTTCATCTCTGACTGTCGTGGGCAGAGACTGAGAGTCATGAGACAGGACAAGATTGATTGATTGTTACTCACCATTCTTTTGAGTATTTAGGACGTTGAGTTTAAATTACAAGGCAATTAGTTTGATCTTTTCAACTGTATTCCCAGTTAAATAAAGGAGTCGAACAAAAATTTGATTCAGGAAATGTTTTGAAAACTAAATCCGATTGCAGAGCGGCTATTATGAGCAGAACACGGCTGTGGTGCGGGAGAAGTACCGAGTTTCCGGACCTCCGCTCAGCTTCTCTGATCTCCGTGCCACGGGGAGCTGGATGATCGCCCAACAGTGCCAGGACAAAATCACCTACCGCCTTGCTCGCAACTGGGACGCTCTCCTCGGTTTCACCCTATGCCTTCATCCTATCTTATTCCATATCAAAATTATTTTCTTAATTCTTCTGAAATGTGAGGAGGAGGTGTGTTGCAGAGTTGCCACAGGTGGACGATCCAGCAGCGCCGAATGAGGAAGACTCTCTGGAATTCTCCGAGCTCTTCGCTCGCGAAAAACGTAGCCACTTCATAGTTGCCACTTTTGCTTTAATCAATAAAGGCTAACACAGGCTCCACTGGAAACAAGGTGAACAGCTACCGGTACTTCAACGGGGACACTATGATCATCCTGGACGTCGCCTAATCTTTCCCCGCTCTTTCCCTCCCCATTCCTCATTGATTGTACTTACTTGGCCTGCACTACTTTCACCTGACCCCAAGTACACATTGCTCTTGAACCAGTTCCCCAAATGTGATAGTTCCTTTATACCTCTACAAGCTTTTAGTAGAGTTCTTCTTCATTCCTTGCTCCTGTCCATACCTGTACTTCTGCGGCTTTACTTCTTTTCTTTCATGCTCATAAAAACAGTTGATTAACGCGATTAAATTGATTAATGCAAAGAGAAAACGCACATCAATTTAACAATTTGTCACCATTTTCAGCGAAGTATTGCAGTTTTTATTTTTTATATGAAATCAAAAGCAAGGAGAACAATTTGAGCGCGTCTGACCTATGCGCAAAAGTGCGAAAACCTTGTTCACAAAAACCTTTTCAGAACTTGCATGAAGTTCAGCAAAACAATAAGCGGTAATGATGCAGAACTTCTGCAGCAATGACTGGGACAAGTGTGATGTAGATGGGCTCATGAATCAGCCCCTAACTGACAAAGCTAATTAGCCGCGCTGGTTGGAAATCTGGTCAGGCAGCGTTTTTTAATGGCAGCCCGCTTCTTCTTGCTTCTTGGACCGGCCACAGCTGGTCCAAATTATGGCCTGGAATAGTAGAGGAAGCTTTTGTGGAAGGGGCGGTGTAAAAGCCAGGTCAGAGTTGGCTGGCCGTGCTGTTGTGGGGGGCTTAATGTGAGCCGTTCGCCTTGAGCTCATTCAGCAAGCGCTTCGCAAACTCTCAGCGAGCCATCACAGAGCCAGCGTCTTTTTGGTCCAGTCCTCCTTCAGCTTGTGTGCCTGTGTACTCTGCTGTCTAGCCACTCCCTGGCTTCACAGCACAAGGCATCGCTTTTCCACCGCTTGGGAACGCAACCTGGGCTCATTCATTGCCGGAGCGAAAAAGCCCTGCAGGGGTCCACGCAAGCTCTGCGCCGATTGTAAGCGAAGGGGCGTTTCTGGACGTCCACATTGGATTAGCCAGTCCTTTTCCAGCCCCAAAGAAGCGGTGCATTTCAGAGCCATGCTTGGCCTGGCCTCCTTCCTGCTCCTGTCGGCAGCTGCTAGCGGGAGGTTCAGAGGACAGTTGGAGGGAGTTCGATAAATAAAGATGAGACTGTGTGCAGGGAGTGGTCGGATCTGGACTGCGTGCAGAGTTGCCGGCTGGAGCTGGACGAGCAGCTGGAGGCGGAGTTTCCCGAGAAGCGACTGCTGGAACGACTGGCGGAAGGCTATCTCATACCCGCCTTCAACCTATCCACCTTCCGCCACTTTTGTCGGTTAGTTTTCGCCACCCCTCTCAGGTCCCCTGGAAAAATCTAAGTCCGCTTCCTGAGCAGGATCTACAGCCCCGCAGTGGCCTGCGTATCGGCCTGTCCTGCCTCCCCGCTGCAGGAGGTCATCCTCCACCTCTTCCAGCCCATCAGCTTCATCTGCATTCGTCGATTCCAGGGTCAATCTATTCCTTCTTTATGAGCCTAGTGAGATAAAGAAAGAAAGCAATGCAGAGTTCCAAGAGCACCTGCCCTGTTTCCGACGCGTTCACGAGGAGTTGGAAACGGAGTGTGCAGAGCGCTGCGGGGATGCAACTGAGGCCAGAGTCCCTTATTCAGCCTCAGATTTGCCAACAGGGACAGGGAAGGGGGGATTGCAGCAGCGAATGCAGAGCATCATCCGAACGGTGAGCAGTGAGTCTGAGCTGGAGCAGACGAAGCC
>JASANA010008197.1:0-19063 GCA_030248095.1 Ptycholaimellus sp. GST1_10
ACGTACAGCTGGTTAGAGCTGAGAGAAAAAACTTTTTCAATGTGTCCCTGTGGTGCACTATTTGTTTACCTACATTTGGAAAATGGCGAAAAAATTTTGGTGTCGTTTTCTCATCTTATTTTGTGTATTGTATACAGCTTTCTCTGACGTATACATTGTATACAGATACAGCTTTCTCTGACGCATCTGGGATGGTAATTCGTTTTTCCTAAATAGGAAGATTGAATGAGATATGGGCTGCGGAAACTGGGCTACATTAGGTTAAAATAGACTAAAGCCAGTTATATAAGCATTTATATAGTGCAATGAAACAAGAAAAAAGAATTTCATTATATTCTAGTCCATTAAAAACAATTAAATTACAAAAACCCATATTCAATGGCAATAGGACATTACAGCAATATTGGTCAATATACCAGAAATAATGGCATTCACTAGCAATCGAAGGTAAAAATAGACCAATGGGTTTATGTTACCAACAAATGAAAGAATATGTATGTAACTAATATTCATTACTGTAGTAATGCTAAAAATTAATGCAGTAGAAATCGCGGATTGAGTTGGCAGTACAGGCATTGGGACACAAGAAATTAAGCACCCTACAAGGTTTGCTGTTGCAATGAGGAGTAAGAAAAGTGGTCGATCTGAGGCAAGTCTAGTTTTACTAAGTGCAATAGATAGGCCAGTTAATATGTCAGATAATATCAATGGCGGAATTGGATGCGTTTCCATTGGTGAAAAAATGCCTAAACTGAGGAGAATACCTGTAGAAATTGCCAAAACTATGTGTTTCCAGCATTGTGTTCTGTTATCTAGTATGTCTGTTTTGATTGAGTTTAAAAACACAGGTAAAATAATTAAAGCCAAGCATGTGCAAAGAGCTACATTAACAGATGATACAATACCGACTAGAGGTAAAAATGTATGACGCCCAAAGAGCATCCCAATGTAATAACCCAGATCAGAAATAGCATAGAATAGAAACGTGTCTGCAATATGTTGGTGCCATTCAGGAGCTGCAGGGACAGGACCCATTGTCTGTATTCTTGAATGAGCATCTGAAAGGAAGGACTCCAAGCATTCTAGCATGTCTGCCCACTTTGACACCAAGGTTATTCCACTGTCACCATTTAACAATACATCTTTGTAGACATTCTTAATTTCTGTAATAATTAGTTTTGCCATTATACTGGATTTCTGATGGCGAAAATAATTTACTAAAATATTTAAAGTGTTGTCGTCTCAACTATCTTAGCCATTTTTTAAGGTAACGCACCTTGTATTGATGGGCTATCATTTAAATACAGGCTTAATAACCCCTTAAAAGGGAAACTCCCAGGTTAGGCATCATCACCGATTCCGCTCATATTTTTGCGGGAGGGCCGCTCCGGTCTTAAGGTTTCTTTTGTTGTGTATGTATATATATTGGATGTGGAGGGCATTACTTGGGATTTTTCTGGGTATGTTTTAGGGTTAGTAGCTGTCGAGTATAATACTTATTTGGTAAGGTTATTGTATACTTTGCGTAGCCTTATCTTGTTGCGACATGTTTTTTTTCGGTATAGTTCATTGTCTCTTTTGCTGAACGCTTTTTTACCGGGTGTCCATTAGCCTGGTAATCCTATTGTTTTTTTTGGTTAGGTTCATTTGCTTCTTTGGTGGACGCTTCTTTCTGGGCTCTTTCGCCGCTCCTCGCCTGGCTTTTTCTTTTTTTAAAATGAGAGGTGGTATTATTGTAATTTTCCAGGAAGATGTTTTGACCAAAAAGACTTTGCTCTGCTAAAAAAAATTCTCAAAATTCTTATGCTTAAACACGGGGCAGAGCTCAAAAAGGCACAAACAAATATTAAAACGTTTTATATTACTAATGTTAAATATTAAAAACACATCGTTAACAATATTTGATTGCCTATAACTCCTGCTATACTAAACGAAATTAAATGATTCGACCACGGTTAGAACCGTCTTGACAATCTCTAAAACTATGGCCCACAGACAGAAACTCTTAAGAGAGCTTTTCTGAGGAGATGAAATGTCTTGAATAGGGGGGACGGACAAACCTTTTTACCCCCCGTTTTATATATTTTTTGAAAAGTAGATATGTTTTTAAGACTTTTGGTAGAGTAGGAATGATCAAAACTCAAAATTCGATTTTTAGCGAATTTTTGAATGTTGAAAAATGGCCGATTTTTAATCATCTATAACTCCCGACCTGCTAAACGGATTTTAATGAAAGGATGACAACTGAAGCTAAAAACCACACAGCTAGATGGATACGTGTCAGAAGAAATTTATTGCGCCAAAAAATTGGCATTCAGAAACAAAAAAATTTGCTCATTTTTTGCCTATGCTATAACATAGAACCAATATGAGAATGCAAATTTTCAACCTCAAATATCTATGTTTTCAAAGTTTCAACCTCCAAGGCTTTCAAAGTTATAGATTTGCACAAATATGTAAAATTAACTGAAATTTCAGAAAAAAGGGTCTCGTCTGGCGCAAATGAAATTTTTACTTCAAAATTATATTTATTTTAAATTTTGAAAACTGAAAAAATGATTTTTTTGTGAATAACGCAACAGGAAATGATTGTAGAGAGATGACCAAAAAAAACTAAATATTTTTCTCATTAAGACGATTAGATTGGTGGTCAAATCATTAAAATTTGTTTAGTAGGTCAATAGCTATAGATGATTAAAAAATCGGCCGTTTTTTAATATTCAACATGTATATGGCAGTTGAGACTCCCCCTCAGCTTGCCTCCATCCATCCCCGTCTTCCAAAGAAGAAGTGGTGGAGGATGGGACTCGCGCATCTGTTGTGCCTCATGCTGTTCAGCTCATTGCTGACCTCCAGCGAGGTGACGGCAGAACCCTTCAACAGCACACTCTACCCGTATGACTTCCAAGTGTGTCTTATGGCTCCACACTCCGGCTCTCCCATTTGCCTTCCCAAGCTGCCCGGGAACTGCAAGCTCCCAACAGCCAGAGATTCATTCATCAGAGACAACGTCACACTCTGGGTTCCTTCCGGGAAGGTCCCGTCGTTTACTGCCTACCGCTGTCTCTATGAGACAGTTTCAGCGCACACAACGATGGGCTTCTTTGGCACCAGAGCATTGTTGAATGACATCCACAGCAGCATCCCCCACAACCCTGTGCCACCCAACCTCTGTCGCTCAGCGATCAGAGCAGACTACTTTCAGTTGGATAAACTGCATGAAGTAGCTCCGGGCATCAGGATGACAAACCATTCACTGAGAATGGAATACCATTGGTGCTGCTTCAAGAAGATCAACCAGGTCACCAACTTCGTCATCACCCAAGGACAGATCAGTGTGATGTCCAAAGACGGAGTAGTGTCCAACCTGGGAATACTCTCAGATTGCGACTTCTTGGAAAAACAGTGCGTATTGGACCAGTGGACCATTGTTTGGGAGGCTGATTTGGACCGCTACCACTGCCCCTTTGAACGGAAGGGAATCTTGGAAGCCCAGATCAACCCTCCCTACGTCATCATTCCAGAGCTACAAACCGCGCTAACAGTGCTTCATCATGCTAGTGTGGAACAACACTTCTGCCCAGACTGCTTGCCAACAAGCATGAACTACCCAACGGAAGAAGGCTCTCTTCTCATCCTTTGGGGAGAAACTCTCAGTAATGCGGCCACCACAGTTCTCTGTCATCCGGATGATGAGGAACTCATCTGCAAGTACTCAAACTGGGAGTTTCCGGATTTCGCCTCCGACCCCATCAATCCGAAACTCCAGTACATGTACCAGTCAGTGAAGGAGATCTTGGAAAAAAAGGTCTCTTTCGCCCATGTGGAATTTTGCCATCTTGGGCGACTTCACCTGGAATTGGTCCTCTTGGGCCTGAACAATGTCACGGCGGAGGTGGTTGGAGACATCGCGTATGTCACTCCCTGCTCAAAGGTGGAGATAGCCAAGATCCATCCCGACCATCGTCTGGATGATGTAGAGTCTTGCACAGATTTCATTCCGGTAGATACCATTGAGGGGAGATTGCTCTTCTGGCCTCCTTCCGGATTTGATCTGGTGACACTCGCTGCGCATTCCCTGTCGAGATGTGAGGCCTTTCATCTTCCCAGAGCCCAATGACTACTTTCGAGGAGCTAATGCCTGGCAGGACATGGAGGACAGGGTCTATGTTGTGGAGAAGGAATTCCCACATCATACACGCCTGCTTCTGCACTTCCAGTTCTCTGCCTCCCCTCTCTTCCATGCCCAGGTGGTCTTCCCGCCATCATCCTTGGCTGGATACCTTCTGCGTCTGCCGCTCCTCGACAGGACACTCCAAGCCACCATCGACTACTCCTCACAGCTCAGCCTGAACCCAGACGGAGTGGCCAACGCCATTTGCGCCACGGGAGAGGCAGTCAGCCTCTGGATGTCCACCTGAACGCATGGCACGCAGGAACTCATCCATGGAATGGTCTCCGCAGCATCAGACTTCAGCAAGTCAGTCGTCAGACCTGTGCTATCCATAGTGCTATGGATTCTGTTCAGTCTGATTTAGCTGGCTGCCGCTGGAGTGGCAGTCTACTTCCTCGGCTGCTCGCCATCCGGTCGCAGACTCCTTAACCAGATCACACCACCAGGACTCAGAGCAGCGCTTGGAGACTTGGAGATCAAGTTCCATCGAGATCAACAGCAGCAAGAGCAGCTCGAGTTGCCCGATCTCAAGTCCATCTTTCCATGAACAAACCAGAACCCTTCTTCTTCGCCCGCCATCGCCTTGTGATTGTTCCCCCTTGTTCCTCCCCTTGTTATTGTTCCCCCACCTGACCTCAGGATTAGCCTGATGCTCAGTTTCGCCATTGAGCCTGTTGTACAGCTCCCCCAGTTTCGCCGGGCCCCCAGTGTTCCGCTGTGCGGTCTGCCCATTCGAACTGGCCCCCAGGAGGTCCTGGGCGGAGGGGGAAACCGTGCGGATTGCGTGTGGTTGTGCAATAGGCCCTCGGCGGCCTATAAGAGGGCCAGCTGGAGCTGGTGGAGGCAGTCTCATCCCAAGACTCCTCCAGCGACCTCCAGCTCTCCCTACACCTCTAGTTGTAGCGATGCCTGGTAGAAGAATAAAGGGAATCCCACCCAATCCATCCAGCACATCTGCTCCCGCAGATTTCTTCATGGTTGCAAGAGTGGTCGACCGCCGGGGCGGAGGGAAGTGCGTGGCGCCCTAGGATGGACAGCTCCTTGTTCCGCTGTGCGGTCTGCCCATTCGAACTGGCGCCCAGGAGGTCCTGGGTGGAGGGGGAAACTTGGAAGCCAGTAGCTTGGAAGGCAGGCAGCCTTTTGAGCTCAGGGGTTGAAGTAGACGGGCTGGTGATTGGGATGTTCTTTGTGGAAGTGGTGAGGGAAGCGGTAGAGCTTGCGTGTGATGATGGGGCAGCTCCAAAGGCCACTCTTCCCACCACCACTCGAGCCTCGAAGACCAAAAGTTCGTCCAAGGAACAGGGCAAGCCCCAGAGAGCCCAGCAGCCGGCACAACCACCACAACAGCTTCTACGCGGCCCACTTCCTCCGAGGCCATCCGAACAGGAGTCTCCAAGACAAAAGAAGAAGCAGATACCACCGCCGTTGGAGCTTCCCGACATGCATCCCACCGTCCTAAAGAACAGCTCACCCAACACGCCCGAGGCCTCCGCCAGCTTCGTGACGCCCTCAGCCAAACTGATGCCGCCATGCAGGCATCGACCCAACGAGTGCCCTCCTCCTGCTCCCTCTGCCACCGCCGTCGTTCCCTCGCCTTCGTGGCCCATCCCGCGCCTTCCTCGCCTATCCCTAGGAGACCTGGGCTGCATGACAAGGACCTCCTTTGGAGGCCCTTCTGCATTGACACCTGAAGACGGCACCTGCCCCTTTCCTGCTTCTACTTCCCCCTTCCCCTTTGTTGCTACAAGGCTCTTTATCCGCTGCCCTCACTGCCCTGCTGGATTCTGATGCACCCCTTTCCCCTTCTCTGCACCCTTGCCCCCTTGTGATTGCCCCTAGTGATAGAAAGTGATAAGTTTCTTCCGCACATGCATCATACTGGGCTTCTTAGGGTTCATATCTTCCTCTTACTATGTAAGATCTTAGGGGAGGTGTAGAGTCTGGAGCCTAGTCATAACAAGGCAGCTCAGCGCTCTGCTCCTGCTCCTGAGATTCAGTCTCTTATGCCTTGACTCGTCCAGAGAAAAGCCTTCACCTACCTCTCCCCCTGCCCATGTAACTACACACCAGAGTTCTACACAGGCTTCCCCTTCTTCTTCTGCATCTTGAGCCAGGCCTGCTTGGAGATCTGCAAGCTCATCCTTTGTACATCTTAATCCCAGAAAACAGGTCTACCTCTTCTGGCAAGAGGTGTTTGCGGTGGACCAGGATTATATCCTTCTTGTCCTTGCTGAGGATGGCCACCTGCTTCTTGTCATAGAACATGTTGAGGAACTGGCAATTCTTGTCATCGCCCTTCACCCACTGACTCAAGTAGCAGATGTGTCAGTATACAAACTCCTATAACCTTTCTCCACTACAGATATGTCAGGATGTGGTTGACAAACCTTCTTGGGGCCTTTGCTGCAGCTGATCTTCTTCTTGTCCTCTGCCAGGGGGACCTCGTACTTGTCTGGGAGGTTGGCCTTGGGCAGGATGACCTTCTTGTAGGCGTGTGCGATTGCCAGGACCTTGGTGCTCTCCCAGGAATGAGTGCTGGTGCGGCCGGTCTTGATGCCCATCAGGCTGGACTCCGTGAGCTTGAAGACTCGTACACTGCTGGAGCTCGTCACCTTTGCCATCTCTACCAGCTACTTCCTTTGATAGCTTCTTGCTCTGCAAAGACCCAGACATGATCAAAGATCAACACCTCAGTGATGGAAAACTGGGGCAGCTCTGCCAGTGATGAAAGACTGAGACAGCTCTGAAGGTGTGTGTATACCAGTAGTGCTGGTCCATTCCTTTTGATGAGCAGGTACCATAACCCTTCACAGTGTATGTAGCAGTAGAAAGAGAGCATATTTGATGTGCAGGTACCACATGTTACTGTAGATTGCTTTAACACAGTCACACCACACTTACCACTCGGGTCTATCATGGTGAAAGTTTCTTGTGCATTTTGAAATTGAATCCATTACTACGATGATTGTTGATATGTACAGCATGATACAACGTACAATTGTAATCATCACTACAATCAGTATATTTTCCTGAAGACCCAAAGCCTTTGTTTCCATGCTCTGTGGCCTCCAGTCACTTCACCTGCTCCAGCTCTGGTCTGAGGATCTTCTCACAGATCAACAGTGCCACTCTGTCTCCCTTCTCCACCTGGATTACAAAGACTTGACCATGTTGAAGCCTACTTGAAAGCTAAGCACCTTGAAGTGCTCCTGGCCAAAGTCGAAGAGGAGGATGCCCAGGTTTCCACGATAGTCTGCATCCACCACTCCAGCTCCCACATCGATGAAGTTCTTGAGTGCAAGGCCAGATCGTGGTGCCACCCGTCCATAGCAGCCCTAAGAGATCACCACCTGAATGTATGTTTTGACCAGCTGCTTGCCTATAATTAGCTGTACCTTCTCTTTCTTTAGCTATCTGCATATTACTAAATAAACCCATGGGTGGAATGATGTAGTCATGGGCAGAGTAGAGGTTAAAACCAGCAGCCATTGCAGAGTTGCGAGATGGAGCAGTAGCCAATGGAGTGAGCTTTGCAAAGCGCAGCTTCATAGATCCAGTTTCCATTTCTTGCATGTCTGGCACTGTCAGATAGGCGGCTTTGCCCAATGATGCAGGCGCGGATGGGGGGGGGGGTCACTGTTGGCCATGCCGTGGTCCAGCTGGCGGCTGGGTTAGATGAAGTTCTCGTACTCATCAGTGATGGCGCTGCTCCAAGAGCAGTTCTCAAGTCCGCTGATCATCTCGATCGAAGCACTCAGCTGCGTGTGCACCCTTTACTCTAGCAGGCTGGTGTTGACAGTGGAGTGGTATGGGAATGAGGTGGGAGTGTGAGGGTAAAGGGGAAGGCAGGTCCCCGGCGCTGTCATGGAGGTAGAGGAGGTCCTGCATGACAGCATGGGCGCCGATTGGGAAGTGAAGGCTGGCCTGCTCTTGTTGGGCTGATGGTTCTCGTCGGGTACCCTATCCCTGCCGGCCAGCCTGAGTTGCGTTCTATGGCCACAGGGGGTGCAGAGACAGCGTCGGAATCATGGTTTCCAAGCAGTGTTGATGGCCGAGCCATTTAGTCTATTTCGCAGTGGTGGGCCAGGTCGTATGGATGGTTAATCAATGGTGGCAAGGGTGTACGGGCGACGATGGTGGCTGGGTCTCACAAGAGTATGGTCAGAGCAAATGGCCAGAGGAAGACGGCGGCTGGGTGGCACAGATAGTTGGCAGAGTAGGGGAGTGAGACGGATTGTGTGGCATTGGGAGCAGTAGCACCGAGGGGCACGTGATCTCACGGTGTGGAGAGTGGGCAAGTGGCAGTGACTGGAGTAGTTGTTGTGGAAGCAGTAGTTGTAGGATAGTTTGTACAGTTATGATTGTAGAGGGTCAGTGCTGCAGGTAGATGGAGAGTCAAGCTCCATCTGGTCTCTTCAGCACCATCCGATGGCGGTGTGTCGAATAGCGAATTCTACCATCAACACACTGCTCTAGCACCTTGTGGAACTCAGGTCGGAGGTGAATGCCATGAGGTTGCAAGACGCAATGACAGGTCTCTTATCTGAAGTGGTGGAGGCGGACACCATGGCAATTGTCGATTTTGATGACGGAGTTCTGTCTTCGTGGTTCGGCTGCCTGATCCTCCCACACTGCTGACGGAGCTAGGCTGCTTCCCTGGCTCTGGTTACACACCTGAACGGCGGCAGCTCTGGAACCACGGGAGGCGTCGGAAGCTCCATGGAGTGCGGGTGGGGCGATGACGACAGCCTTGGGGCTGGCGGGTTTGATGGCCTCCTCCCACTTCCGCCTTGCTTCTGCCCACACTGGACCCATCGTCGCATCCTCTTCGAGCCAGTTGAGCATGCGTTGGTGCACTGCTTTTTGTGGAGGACTGACACCGTCAATGTCGAGCATCCAGGGTGGGTAAGGAAGTCGTAGGATCTTGGTGGCCAACTGATCCATCCAAGGAGAGTTAGCATAGTGATCCTTGAGGCGTATGGTTGGGAAGGGGCCGGAGAGGGTGCCGATGGTGGAAGGAGAGAAGGAAGTGCCCATGTCGCTGCAGGAAGAGAGTTGGACTTCGGCCAAGCGACCTCGGCAGGGCTTGAGGAAGTTGATGACCATCTGCTTGGGAACTCCCTTGAAGTGGCAAAAGTTGAGGACGAGCGCTTTATTGTCCAAGCACATCCTCTTGAAGATCAGCAGCATCGTCATTAGGCCCTTGCTGCTCAAGCTTTGCAGCACTAGTTTTCCGCGGAGATGTGCTAGAAGTATTTCATGAGGTGTGGCATTTCCGGACCAGACATTTTGGTGCCAATTGTGCTCCTGGTGCCAATGGTCATGGTGCCAATTGTGCTCCTGGTCAGGCTCACCCGCTTTTGCTTCGTTATTTGCCGCATTCCCTCTGGTTGTTTGGTTTCTGTAGGGAGGGTTGCAGAGTGAGGTGACGAGGGGGAAGAAGGTGGCGGGTTAAGGCGAGGCATCTTGGATGGTGGCTCGTCGTCCTCTTCCTCCCCTGGAATGGCCTCATCGATGAATTTCTCCAGTCTGATCTCCAGCCTGTTCTGTGCTGTCACTGTCAGTGAGCGGAAGTGGGCCTTGGGTAAGGTCTCCCAAGGTGCACTGTCCACTAAACGGTGCCACTTGTGGCAGACCAGGCGAGTGCAGGCGAGACTGTGTCCATCCGGACATTGTAAGATCAACTCCAACGTCTCGTTTGGCAGATCGTCAAGTGCTGGCGATGTCGTAGCCAGCGTAGCTGTGGCAGGGTGAGAGGGGCATGGGCGGGAAGGGTACCGTCCATCTCTCCCTGGCCAGGCCCCGCGCAGAGGAAGTGAGCCTGCCAGGGCATCCGCGTCCTCTGCTGCGTCCGCATCAGCTTGGAGCTGTCTCCAGTTGAAGCGAAGCCTTTGATAGTGGCGTTGGAGTGCTGGTCGGTGGGGATTGTTCGGGGAAATCCGTTCTAGCTGATTTTCGATCAAAATAATCGCTAGCAGCATGTGTGCCAGGTTGGTGTAGTCTTGGTGGAGAGCGGTCGGTGGGTTTGTTCAAGGCTGGCCATTGATGGCGCCATCCAACGTAGGACTGTCCACAGTGACGGTGAGCATTTTGGTGTCACTGATGGTGCCGGCATCTGCATGTGGTGTCTCTAGAATGATGCAAGCTTCGTGGTAGAGGACGTCACACAGGGCCAGGGACTGTGTATGTTCATCGCTGTTCACATTATGGACGCAAAGGTTGCCCAAGTTTGTCAGATGGAAGACTCCTTGGGCCACGAGCTGTTCCATGATGGAACACCAGGAAGTGTCGCTGGTGTGGGTGCAGTTTGGGCAGTGATAGGTCGCTGAGCTGTCCTCCAACAGTTGTTGGCAGACTATCATGAGAAACCCTGCGTCAGAGGGTCCTAAGATTGGTCCCAGTTCCTCTTGAACACATGCCAGGCATTGGTGTCGTCAACAGTTGTTGCAGCTGACCCTGTCAGCCGAAGTGATGACTTCGATGCACCGGTCGCACAGGGAGACAGTGGAGGACAGGATAGTGGACATACTTTCGTTCCGCATCTCCGAGGTCTGGTACTTGTGGGTGCAGTGGCTCTCAAGTCCATGTTCAGTTTTCGGCTACAATCAGTTTCTACCTTAGTCCATCTCGTCAACTTGGGGTCGCGAGGCACGTCTAGTTATTCGAAGAGGTCTCCCCCTTGAGTGAACAGAAAGGCGGACACACCGACAATCGTAGAGGCAGTGTGTTGAAAGAGGACTTGATCTCTTGTTTCGCTAGCTGAATATGCCTTCTCTAGCAGAAGCATCCTTTGTCCATGAATAAGTAGCTGTGAGGCATGCATAAGATCTCCTCTCATTTGTCATTCTCGATCTTCACTCCAGAGAATGAGCGACTGTAGGGGGGGGGGGGCAGAGGAAGGATGATGGGTGAGGAGTTAGTGGACAGCTCCAATCCTGTGAGTCAAATTCGATGTCCAGTGATGATGATGATGTCCCTTTTCGGGTCTTCTTCCTCGGTCCTCATGAGGCCATGGCCATTGCTCCCTCGATAAAGATGAACTGCTCGGCGGGGGGATACAGTGTCCCTTGCCATGTGTTCTTGACTGATAGCGGGAGCCCTCTTGTGGTGGGGACTGGCTCAGTCTAGAAGCGGTTGGCGTGTAGGCCACTGGAGCCGTTTGAGCCGAACATCTCATTTGTTCTATTCTCTACAACGTTGAAGAGTCCTAGAGCATGAAGGTGAAGTGGGCTCCTTCAGAATCCTATTCACTTCCAGTATTCTGTCTGGACGTTGTCGTGGAGACCGGATTAGCCATGCAATGAGAAGCTCTCTGCGGATCACATGTCATCAAGCTGTCTGCGAGTAGCACAAGAGCCGATAGCCATCCAGAGTAGTCTTCCTATGTCAAGAATTGACGCTCCCTGGACGGACGGCAGTTAGGAGGGCCTCTTGGCTTGGGCAGTGACGATCGGTTGGGGGGGTCCCATCTGGACAGGTGTAGACGTGTCCTGAGGTGGCAGACTTCCTCCCATTCAATGACATGTTCTAGTCTTCTCACTCTAGCTCCAGTTGTCCCGGTTGAGGAGAAGACGATCCAGTTCTCCTCAGGGAAGGGCAGTGCTCGGGATTGTAGTCTTGTCTGGAAGGGAGACCTCCTGAGTGGAGACCTGTCATTCTTTGACTTCCAGTGACATCCAGCTCCTTCCGATTGTGTGCCCATTGTTCAGAGAGTTCTCTCAGTGACCCAGGTCCGTGCTATGGATGTTTGATAGTGTCTAGTAGGCTTCCAATTCCTTTCTCCTGCCAGGTCCTGGTTGGCAACAACCGTGACTGCAATCCTTTCTTGATGGTTAAGTGAGTGCGGTGAGGACGACGTTGCCAGTCTCGACGTCCACCCTAGTCCTCGTGTCTCAATTGTAATCGCTTTCCTTCGCTGGTGGGTTGTGACATTGTCATGTGTTGCTTTCTTGAACGTTTTCCTTGACTTTAGTCCTCCCATGTGACGTGTCATTTTGTTGCTCCTTCTGGGCTGTGTTTCTCCTCTGTTCCATTCTTCCTCTCTGATCGTGGCAGCTCAATGGGAAGGTCAGAGGCTGGCAGGGAAGACAGGAACGCATGCATCAGAGGTGAGGGTGACAATGTAAGCAAGAGGAGGCTGTTGTAGACGTCCGGAGTAGCAGTTTCTAGTTCCACGGACGGCGCATGACGCTCTGGGCTCAGTGTCTTTGGTCGTTTGCTTCATCCCACCTGACGTCGCTCTTCCACGTGACTCGAGGTGGAGGTGAGCGTGAGTGGGAACGTGAGCGGGCTGAAGAGGAAGAGGCTCCTTGAGGTTCCTGCCACCATGATCGACCGGACTTCTCTCCACTCCCCATGATATTGTCCACGTCTGGCAGACCATTGATGACAGCGGCCATGGACTGGACTTGCTTGTAGGTGTCTTGCATGTTGGAATTCATTTGGCGCAGTTTGCGCAGGCCTTCGAAAGCGGTGTAGAGTTTGTCGGCCTGTTTCTGGCTGAGAATGTAGTTGTCACTCTGAAGCTTGTCCAGTTGTTGCTGGAGAGCCTGGGCGTCGCATTCGAGCTTGTCCCGAGCAACCTGGGCCTGGTTCTGGGCCAGGACGGCCCCCTCCTTCTCGGCCTCGGCAGTTGTCAGCTGCTTCTGGAGCTCCTCGCAGGTCTTCTCCAGCATCTTCACTTTAGCCTCCAAGCCCAAGCACTGTCTTTCAAATGAAAGTGCTCTCTGAGCTTGTAGGGAGTCGAGACAAGAGCTGATTGTTGTCATTGGACATGTTGTTCCAGTTGCAGTATGTTCTCCTTCTTCCAGGCAAGCTGTTGGAGGAGCTGGGTGCAGGTTCGTTGGAGGTTGGCTACCTGCATCGAGCTGGTGTCCAGGTAGGCCTGTGAGCTCCGGTATCCTGGGTGGGTCCATCTCTCTCGCCTTCTTCGTGGGGCTCCTTGAGTCTGGTGCCTCAGGAAAGGGAAGGGGGGCAAAGGTGACCCTTGCAGCCGCTCAAGCTGGGAGTGAAGCAGTAGTTGAGGTTGCCGTGGGGGCGGGAGACGATGAGGCTGGTGAGGGACTGGCTAATGGTGTGTTGTAGGATGCACTGGCTTCTGTCTCCATCGGTGACGATGTTGTTGGGACTCCCTCGGGCAGAAGGTAGGCTGGTGATAAGGGTGAGTGGAGGTAGGACCTGCGTCTCCTTTTCTGCCTTTGTCGGTGTGGGGGTCATGCCGCCTCAGTGTGGCAACCGTCAGCAGTGACCAGGAGATCGCTGGTCGCAACTAGGAGACTTCCGGCGTCCTTCTCCTTGGTCGCTGGTGGAAAAACTTCGGCTTCATTTATCACCATTAGGCATCTAAAGAAGCCCCCTTTGCACGATCAGCCAGTGCGTGTGGAAGAAGGGTGTGTAAAGCTGACGAATAGGACAATTAGGCAGAGAGAGGGGGATCATTAAACGATCCTGGCACTGAGGCAGTGAGGCGATTAGAGCTGACAAATGGGCGCCGCCAGTATTTGTGGAGGCTGCTTTTTGTGAGGGGCGCAAAAAGGCAGGGGGTGGTGGCAGTGTGGAGTCATTAGTTGTCCGCGCTTAGCTGCTCCTTGGAGGACGCTTTTTCTGGAGGGGGGCAAAAAGAAGGGTGTGGTGGCAGGGTGGGTCATTAATCACCCACTGTTTGCCACTCTCTGGAGGCCATTTTTTGTGGCTTGCACCAAAAAACGTTGGCCTGCGGAGGGAGGGGCAATTAGTCCACCCTCTCTTCTTGCCACCCTTCTTGCGAAGACTGGGGGAGCAGGTTCCTGATAGTGTAGGCAGGGGGTTTGCAGGGAAGAGTGCAGTGCTGCGAGGTAAAAAGTATAAAAAAAAGCAAAAAGTGGAAAAAGTGGAAAAAAAAAACTATTTTTCAGAAAATGTTGGTGAAATGAAATTGAAACAAAATGATTTTGGTGTCCGTGAGGTGGAGTGGAAGTGGAGTAAAAAACCCTTTTACTTTCCACCTATTTTTTACTTTCACTTTTTACTTTTTTATATCACTTTTCACCTAAATTGGCCCCCTTATAATGGGGTCAGACCTAGATTTTCCCCGCTTGAGACCAAAAATTTTCAAAAATTTTCAAAATTTTCTGAAAAATTTTTTGAAAAATTTTCTAGATATATTTAGCAAATGTTTTTACACAATTTTTTTTTTGAAATTTTTTCTAAAATGTTTGTTATCGCTTTTATGTTGAAGCATAGGCTGCCTCCCCCGTCCCTAGATTGAAGCATAGGGGCCCTAACCCCCGATGTTTATTCCACACCACACCCCACACCCCCCCCCCACTCCCGTCGTTGTATAATTTAAAAATATGACTGAAGACTGTCTGAGGCTTGCCTTCTATGCCTCCTAGTGTTGCCTAATGTACAGTAGTCCACTGTTTTGAGGTGCTGGGAGAGGCGCGGCTTCAATTTCAGTATTTATTTGGCTTTATGAGAAATTTTTGAGATTTTAGGTGAAAAAAAGTAGAAAAAAGTAAAAAAAAAGGTCGGAAAGTGGAAAAAAGTGAATAGGGTGAATCAAAATGGGTAGGGTAGCCAATGAGGTGAAGTGGAAGTGGAGTAAATGGTCTGAGGGTGGGGTGAAAAGTGGAGTAGAACTCCAAATCATTCTACCTCGCAGCACTGGAAGAGTGTGCGTGGTGCTGAAGAGAGGAGTGTACAGTGAGGGGGTGCAGGCGGGGGGGGGGTTTGCTGGGTGCAGAATAGTAGGTAGGAGGGCTGGGCAGGCGGCGAGGTGAGGCGAAGATTGAAGCTGGGAGTTTGAGGCCAAGCCTTTGCTTGCCAGATGGCTGCTGCCGTGCACCTTACGAACTGTCTAAACAGTCGTAATATGCCGCACCAAACAGATCTTGAAGAGTCTGTTTCCTCAAAGCAGCCACTTTTAGGATGTCGAAGCAGACGCCTGGTAGTCTGCGCTTGTCAGATCAGCCACCTGGTTGGCTGTGAAGCAAACACCGAGTAGTATGCTTGTGTCGAATCAGCTGCCTGTTTGGCTGTGGAGCAGGCTCGTAGTAGCCTGCACTTGTGTCATTGGCCATCAGTTTGGCCGCGAAAGGGACTCTTAGTAGTCTGCACTTGTCGAAGTCAGCCACTTGTTTGGCTGCGAAGCAGACTCCTAGTAGTCTGCGCTTGTCCAGTCAGCTGCCTGTTCGGCTGCAAGGCGGGCTCCTAATGGCCCACACTGACGAAGTCAGCCACTTGGTTGGCTGCAAAGCAGACTCCGAGTAGCCTGCACTCGTCCAGTCAGCCGCCTGTTCAGCTGCGAGGCAGAGTCCTAGTGGTCCGCACTGACGAGATCAGCCACTTGGTTGGCTGTGAAGCAGACTCCAAGTAGTCTGCATTTGTCGAATCAGCCACCTGGTAGGCCTCAATGGGTGCTGAGGGTTCATTGTTCCATTCTCCTTCCCATGTTGATAACCAGCCACCTGGTAGGCTGGGCTCATCAGCACAGAGTTCCATAGAACAAATTCACTCTCCTCTGCATCCTCCTTCCATCCGTCGATGGCTCAAGGTGGCAAAATGAGTACTAGGCCTTTGCAGTGTAACTAATGGGCCGCTGTGCCTCCAAAGAGAGAAGGAACGAGGGGGCTCTTTGAATGCACCCTCACATGATGGCGCTCCCATGTCGGTCGTCCCATCCATAGATTCCTGCTGGCTCTCCTGCTTCCTCAGCAAGGTGCCCGCTTTGCAGTCAAACAATATTTAAATTTCTGTAACATACTTGAAGTATGATCCAAAGTTTGAGAACAGGTCGAGAATTAGCCCTATGCTAAAACATGGGTCAAAAGTGTCAAAAACAAGTGTGTGTCATGTATTTTGATTCCAATGGCCTAGGTCTATGCTTCTGACTTAAATACATCTAGTCATATCGTTTTTAAACTCATTTTCGGCATACTTTGGAGCTTGGTTTTATTGATTTTGCTGAAATTTAGTCTCATAATAAGCAACATATTTCAACCAGTAAAATTGTAAGTAAAGCGAAATTCGAAATAATAGATATTTCTAGGTATATTTAAGTCAGAAGCATCGTTTAGGCCATTGGAAGATTAATTCAAGACACAATGTTTGGTCCAATGTTATGACATAGGGCTAATTCTCGAAACTTTGGATCATTCGTCAAGTATGTTGTTGAAATGTAAGTATTTTTTTCTTGGTAGAAACCAGCCAAAGGCCAGGGTAATTGTACACAAAAGAAACTCAAGCGATAATTCTTTCCAGAAAAGCAGGGTTTTCTAATGCCAAAAGATTACCAGGCACATCCTCTTATGTTATGAGATAGGGCCAAGGCTTGACCTATGACATATTTTCGGTTGCCAGAGAAAAGAGCTTAAATAAAACCCCACAAAATGGGTATTCAAACCGGTTATGATGGAGCTTAAGCATGATGACACAATGCAAGTTGTTGTGTTTAATGATTGAACCTGCTGATTAACATTTTAGTAAAAATAAATGAAAAATTCAAAAATTAAAATAAATTAGGCTTTAAAACCGAGGACATGATGTTGTATTGATAATGAGTTTCCCTTTGATCGAAATATGTGTTCTTTTGGTCTTTTAGTATTATGTATGCTAAGCACACGGGTAAATTTTAAATCTAGAGCTACTAAATTGAACAAATAACTGAAAACTTCGAGTTTTGTACAGAAGAAACTTAGAGATTACACAAAAAAGCATAAACGGTAACATTTATGGAGAGATGGAGCTGCTATTGGCAGAAAGGTGTCCTTGTCAGCAACCTCATTGCACAAGCATGTACTCAAGTGCCTTTATGACTCATGTTATCAATTATTTGTTTCAACAGAAAAATATTATTTTAATAGGAAACTTATAATATTCAATCACAATCTGCAACAAATTAAATATATAATGAAAGAAAATTATGTAAGTTGCACTTAAAGACGCAAGAAATATCATAAGTAGACATCTGATTTTAATGATGAGCTCGGTTCTTGTTTCAGTGGGTCACTAGAAAACCATACATGGCTGAGCGCTTCTGTGGCTTTTGGTCGACGGAATGGCTGCGGGTTCAGTAGTGACAACAGCAATGCCTTGGCTAGTGGGTTGGTGAAGCGACTACTTACTTGCAAATGGGATTGGTCTTTTTGTTTTATAATCATGTTTTGTGCATTTTCCTTTTCATCATAAGGCATACATCCTGTAAGAGCAATGAAAAAAATTACTCCAACAGCCCAAATATCAGCTGGTCTTCCTTTGTAGGGTTCCTGTGCTATGAGTTCTGGACTGGCATATGCTTTGGAACCACAAAATTCTTTCAATAGGTCATTTGGCCCAGCTTCCACTGCAAATCCAAAATCTCCTACCTTGACTTCCATTCCAGAGCTTCCTTCCTTCCATTCCATTTTCACATTTCATATCTCTGTGTACCACATTCACTGTATCATTCAAGTAAATTAGTGCAGAAAAAATTTCCCGTAATAGTTTATGTACTGTATCATTGGTTGAACAATCATCAAATCTTCCACGAAGAGCAATAAACTGCTGTAGGTCACCTTTTGGTGCAAACTCCATCACAATGAATTGCAGGGTTTCTTCTTTAAAGGTTTCTATGACATTGATGATATTGTTATGCTTCAATTTAGGAATAATTTTGAGTTCTCTTGGTATGAATGTTTTAGCAATAGATTTAGATGCTCTTGCAATATCTATTATCTTAGCAGCTACAGTTATGTTTTTGGAGTTTTTGCACTGTCTTACTTTAGCAAATGTTCCTTCTCCAATGCAGGGCCCTATCTTATATCCTCGTTTTTCCAGATATTTTTCTTCTCCAAGAGTTTTTAAATGTTCCTTGGGCATTTCTGCACTTTTTCGTTGCTTTGGGCTGGGGACTTTGGTTTTGATTCTGGTTGATGGTCTTTGTGGTTGTTGCTGTTTTCCTGGTGCTCTCGTGACTTGTTTTGATGTTTTTGCTTCTGTATCTTTTTGATTCATAGTTGACATTAAAGTTGGGTTTCTAACCTTTAACGAATTAATTGATAACATATATAGTTTTACAGATATTTTAAATACATGACATTAGTAAAATTACGAATGAAACGTAATTATAATCCTGAGTGGCAAGGGCTACTGCACCAGCTGCACCATGGCCAAGAGGATCAGATGCAAGCGTCTCCCTTCTACTCCCATTCATCAAACCAATCTGCTTCAATTGTTAGGATTCCAGGGGGTCTCCGCCTACCAGCTAAAACAACACCACCACCCCGTCTGGATAGCATTCCACTCACGTGCATCGCATGTCTGCGCCGCACGCCCCTGCCACGCGCCTTGAGGCTCTGAAGACGAAAATCAATGTCATGCCCCACTTCCTGATCCGCCCTCCACGCCCCCAAACCACATATGCCATAGTGACTGCAAATCTGAACTCAACAGAGCGCATCCCGGCCTCCTCTGCCAACAGCTCTAAATGAAAGAAAGAGGATAAGCAGTACGCACAATTAACGGCATTGGCCTGAAAGCAAGGAAGAAAAGGAGCCCGGCACCTCCAACAAGCATCCTGGACTCCCTCGGCCTCCACCCACCCATTAGCAGTCCTGTCACAACCCGCTTGACAACAAATCTGCGGAGATCAGCTGGTAACCATCACCCCTACGCATCGTCCTCTACAACCAGCACCGCGGACCAGCTCGCAGTACTGAGCAGCGACAAGGTCCTTACCGACTCTGAGGACTTCGACTAAGCAAGCATCTATCCTAAGAGTTATGCCCAGGAAAGGCTCTAGGGTGAAGGGCGTCAGGACAACATGATCTACACCACCTACGATATAGAAAAGTTTAAAAACTGTGAAACTAATTTAACTCTTGGACTGCGAAACTGATTTGAAATATTTCACAGCCATGGCACACCCTGAAC
>JASANA010008200.1:0-20781 GCA_030248095.1 Ptycholaimellus sp. GST1_10
GCGAACGGAGGCTAAGAATCTGAGTGGCTCTGTTGGCAAGTTTGGCGAGTGCAAATAGGGGCATGGGATGGCAAGAGCTAAGAGTCTCGATTGACTTGACTGGCTTTTTCTTCTACCAACACACCGCCCTGTGAAACAAGCAAGCAGTGGGGTAAGAGGGAGAGGAGGTGGAAAGGAGGTGCAAAGCGGATCAGGGTTTCAGGTGTCCAAGAGGCAGTAAAGGCATTGCGTCCCCACGGCTCTGCTTGCATTCCTTTCTCCGCCCAGCCCACAGCATGACCCAGTGAGACTTTTTTATGTCACCTTGCAGTGTTCTTGATTCAGTGCTCTGAGGTATAACTCTGTGGAGTTCCACTTCACTTTCCACCCTACGCTTGGAGCCCTTCTAACAAAATCCCCACTTCCACCTCTTCCGGTTTTGTTTCACCTCTTCCACTTTTTTCCACTTTCCAACTTTAGCTACTAAAATTTTTTCAAAAAAGCTTTTTAGCTGAATTTTTTGAACTAGCGCTTGTTATTAGCACCTAAAAACAAATGTTTTACATTTACAGTCATTTTGTTAACAAACATAGCCCATAAAATCAAGATGTGTTATGACTCTGCGAAATTTTTTTTACATTTTCTATCTAAAGGAAGAAAATTTCCTCCCCTTCCTGATAATTTCGGGGGGGGGGGTTTCCTGGTGTCCCCCCTAATATCCGCCACTGATCAGACAACCCTAGGAGGCAGAGAAGGCGAACTTCATTCAGAGTTCTTCAGTCATGGTCCGGCAAAGGCGTTTTAGAAGAGAAGGTGTGAAGATGTGGATGAAACTCAGAGCGCATGGCGGAAGCCTGTACTGGCCTCAGATTTCTGTACATTAGGAAATCCTAGAAGCCAGTGGAGGCGTGCCTCATTCAGTCATAGCTGGGAACTGGCCTGTTGAAGAGCTATACCAATGGTGAGCTGTAACGGATGATGCCTATGCATTGCAGTTATAGCCATTAGCTAAATACGACAAAATTATTTCGCTAGTAATCTGTTCTGGATGACGCAAAGCAGCTTGATGCTTCGTTTTTGTTTTGTCTTTGACTTCTGCAATGTTTTTTGCTGGATTAGATAGGATATATGAACTTTGTTATTTTTACCCATCTAGAGCATGCATTCATTCGCCTGGCTTGGTTGTTTCCCTTTTTGTGTGCTTGAGCCACTGATCAAATGGTCGCCAGTAAAAATTTCGAGGACAATTATAACAGGTTACAACTACGAAAGGAATAAAAGGCGATCACACTTTCTGCAAAAAAGACGGCCAAACGACGAAGACTTCCTTCAGCAGGTATTTCAAGAGCAAGAAAAAGGACAGAGCATAAAGTGCGACCTCTGAATGACAGCAGGAGAGAGAGGGCGCGCGCAAAAGTTGGGCTTGTACATAATTGGGAAGCGATGGCGAGCCCGTAGCGAAAGAAGGAGACGGGAGGAGGGGGCATCTGGGAGCAGAGGAGTGACTCAAGTCCTAGGTGAGGAGGAGGGTGGCGTGAGTCTCTAGGCCACATAGACGTAGAGGCGGTGATCGTTCTTGTCCCGGGTCAGATACTCTCGCTCGATCAGGCCCTCGATGCGCTTCTTGATGGAGGCTGGGTTGGGCATGAAACGGTGCTTCAGCTGTTGCGTCACCTGCATTCATTCGCCCTTCATTCCCTTACCTCCACACCTGCCCTATTGTGGCCCAACCTCGATGACGAGGGCGTGGTGGTTGAGGGTGCGTCGGGCCTTCATGATGCGGACGATGGCGGCCTCTATTTCGTGCTTCCGATCATCCTCCACCTACACTCTCCTTTCTGGTGACAGTTGGAGGAGGCAAAGAAGGGGAATAGGCAAGCCTTGCTCTTCGTCTCCCGTCGCTCCGGCTCCGTTTCGCCCTTCTGCTGGGCGGTCTGGATCTTCACCCGCATGAGCTTGGAGGAGAAGTTGTCGTTGACCTGGGGAGGCAGGGGTTTGGGGAGGTGGAAGGGAAGAGAGGAAGGGCAGGAACCTCGAAAACGTCCGCGTTGCAGAGCTCCTTGCCGTCGCCTATGCAGCGATTGAGGACGCGCTGACTCTGCTTGCCCAGGGCCAGACTGGCCAGGCCCCGCCTCAGCTCCTTGTCGGGGATCTCTGTCTCCGCCGCGATCTCCTGCAAGTGAGGCGAGGATGGGGCTGGGTGAAGGCTGGTGGTTAGGAGGCAGTCTGCGAGAGGATTGAGAGGCTTTGTAGGCCATTTCCCAAAAAATTCCACTCCACTCATTCCATTCCACTTCCCATTCCATTCCACTTCCCAAAAATCGAAGGTTCGAGTTGGTGCATCCTGATTAGGCCATGCTTTTGGCTCCTATTAAGTTGTGTTCTCAACCTTCGATTTTTGGGAGGCGGAATATGCCCTCCTCTGAATCCTCTCGCAAAAGCGCCTCCTAAAGGCAGGCGCATACCTCGAAACTGAGGCGGGACTTGGCGTTGAAGAGGAGGAGGACGACGGCCTGGTAGACGGAGACTTGGAGGATGTGCTTGCGGTTGTCGGAGCGGGAGGAGGCATTGGAGCTGGAGGGTCCTGGAACTGCGTCCTCGGCCACGCTGTCCTCGTTCCCGCCCGTCGCTTTCCGAGCCAGCCCCAGCGGGTAGAAGAGGGCGTTCAGGTCCACCTGGCCCACGTTCGGGTTCAGCGTCAGCTTGCGCCCACTGTGCTTGCCCAGGTAGAACCTGGCAAAGAAGGCCCTTCCCTTTTTTACTCCAGCTCACCCGACTGAGACTTCTTTCTTCTATTTTTGCTCGTCCACAAATTTAGAAGCTATGCCACACAACAAATACAGGCAGTTAAGCTATGCCGAACTTTGGAGAACGCTTGGAAGTTGATGAGCCCATATAGCTGAGCGTAGTGCAATTAAGAGATGGGACTAAAGAAAAGTGAAGGAGGAGGGACTTTTTGAAGCGCTCGAATCCTAGACGCATCTGAGGAGGGAGTTGGCAGGTCTGGGAGGCGGACTGGGTGGGCCAGCAGCCGGTGGTCAGCACATGCACGCTCAGCTCGATCTCGCTGCCCTGTCCACTCTGATTCTCCTCAAATCACACTCCATTACCCCACCCCAGCCCCTATAGGGAGAAGCGGGGGCACATCGGAGCAGTGATTGCGGTACTGGTCCATGATGGTGGTGGAGAGCTGCATGTCCTTGAACATGCCCTCCAGCTTGCTCGTGAACTGACAGCCGCACTCTGTCTTCAGCTTTGAGATCATCGCCTGCAACCTCCGCCCATTCCACAGTCATCTTTCCAGCAACAAAGCTAGCACCTTTACAGCCTCAACGCAAACACTGCGATTCGTGAGCAGGCGTTTGGCCAAGAGCGGATTGTAGTACCTGCAAAGATATAGTCTCAACAAGCTGAAAGACTGGGGGTATGAAGGGATGACCTTTCGAAGACGTCTTTGTCCTGTAGGAAGCGGAAGAGGACCATGGCCTTGTCGAGGAGGGCCTCCACCTCGTTCTCCGTCATCCCCTTCAGGCCCTTCTTCAGCTTCTCGTCGATGAACAGGGACAGGTATTCGGGGCTCTTGCTCGGCACCTTTGCACCACTCGCCCCCGCCGTCTCCTTGTTCAGGAAGAACTCAAAGTCACCTGACAAACCCAGGTATGAGCTTAGCTGGAAGGCAAAGGGGAAAAGGGGCCTACTCTGAATGGTCTTCTTGAATTCCTTGTCGGAGTGGAAGGCGTCGTAGAGGAAGTGATCGAACTGGTCCTTGAGGTCCAGCAGCGATTGGATGAAGAGGACGGGGTTGCGGGCGGGCACGCTGTCGTGCTGATTGACCAGGTCCACGCCGTTCTTCCGCAGGTACTCCGACAGACAGGAGGTCATCGCCTTCAGGCCCCCCTCCACCCGCTTCAGCAGCTTGTACATGCAGCGCAGGTCTGCAAACAAGCTTTCTGGGCTGGGAGAGAAGGAGGATGGGAGGGACCGGCAATGCGATCGTTGACGAGCATGTTGACGAGGCCGGAGTTCTCCATGCCCACGATGGTGTGCATGTGCTTGGCGATCAGCTCTGCTTCCAGGGCTGCTACGATCTTGGGCTCTGTGCTGGGGTCCAGGTAGTGGCGGGCTCTGTTGGCCTCCTCGTCCAGCCGCTCCTCCACCTGCCAACCGCATGCTTCCTCTCCAAAAGCCTCCTCTCTACATCTTGTCATGTCCCATCTCTCTTTGCGATACACATACGGAAAACCTGGGCTCCATTCAATCCCCAGACGTGACCTATGGTGTTCCCAGATTGGCCCCTGGTTGCCCCTTTGAGCAGTGGACCTGCTCTACGCAAACAATGGACCAACAGCCCCCTTCAAATACCTCTCCAAAGGCCCCAAACCTTGCGGACGTAGAGGGAGGCGGAGTTCTCGGCCAGGAACTTCTGGGACTCTGTCTGGTAGAACTCCGCCGACTGCTGCAAGAAGGGCTTCTCGAAATCGTCCTCGTACACCGAGCGACTGTCCACGCCCAGTGCCATCAGCATGGCGCAGGCGTTCTTCACCGCCATCCGATTGATCACCTGCAGACCACCAAGCTATCCTTCCATGGCAGAGAAGGGGGATGGGGTCACCTCTCCAGCTCGCTCCTGAGCTATGGACTTCAGGAGGACGGACTGGAGGTGCTCTCGGATGCGACCGAAGTGGATCACTTCGTCCCGGAATAGCACCAGGCCGAGGCTGTAGACGGGCTCCACGTTCTGCTGGGCAACGTAGACGCGATCCTGAAAATGGTGCCAGGTATCCCCCACCAATCCCCCATCTCTGAAGGCCACTCCAACCATGTACATGAGGATGTCTCGAATCATGACCATGGCAGTGGTGTGGTCCTGCCAGGCTGCGTTGAGGACGGACAGGAAGTTGCCGTGCAACGAGTCGTTCACATCCCGTCGCACCTACAGCCATCCATCTGTCCAGTAGAGTAGAGGACAAAAGAAGGGGGACAGGGGAACCTTTTCCCGCAGATGATCGGTGACCACTTTCTTGAGGCCGGAGTAGAGCTTGTCGCCGTGCTTGTGAAGGACCATGGTGTAGGCGTTCCTGTACAGCTCCTCGAAGCTGAGGCCGGAGTTGTTCTTCTTCTGGATCTCCTGGATGGCGGACTTGAGCAGCTCCCAGATCTGAATTCACTCCCGTTTGGACAGCATCAAAGGTAGGAGGGGAGAAAAGGTTTCAACCGTGTCCACGTACTTCTCGTCCATGGTGTTGGGGAAGGCTCGGATGCGCATCTTGCCCGCGGGCCCCTCCTTCTTCCCGCCGGGCCGGTACTGACTCATGTTCTGCAGCAGAACACCCTAGGCCACCATCTCAAACTGCGACAGACAGGAGTGTGGAGAGGAGAGGGAGGGGAGAGGAAGTGGGGGCGTGTGGGGAGCAGGCGGCTGGGGCCAGACACGGGTCTCCGCTCTGCGCTCCTTGGCCCAGGGCAGGACGCGCACTTTTGCTACGCCCCTGCCCTATATCTACGCACCCTGCCCTAGACTTCACTCTCGAAGCACCCCTGCCTCTGCTACTCTGCGCGCTGGTTATCTTTCAGCCTTTTCTGTTCAACGAATTGGGCCAGTCAAACTGGTCTTACTTGGCAATGCTAGTTTTTATTGTATGAGCATGGTTTCAAATAAAGGAGCAGTACAGGTGAAGCGATGAGGCAGGGATTATGTTTTGTTGAAGAGGTGTTGAGGTTGGAGTTTCATTATGGATCGGCTTTTATTTTGCATTCTTGCCGAAAATCCATAATGTTTTGTTCCCAAAACTTTGCAGATAATTCTCAGCGATTATAAATTGAAAAACTGACATTCTTTTTAGGGTTGAGGAAGAAATTAGCTGTAAAACATTAATTCCAAAAATTTCAAACTTTGTAAACCGCGTATAAATTTCAATCGTGTTAGAAAAATTTTTGTGCTTAAGACAGACTTTTTGGAAGGGTTAAGAATTGGTTAACCATTTTTTTCTGACCCCCAATTTTTTTTTGTTGGGCATTAAAAATCAATCAACTTTATACTACGTCCTAAAGGGACAGCTCATATGATGGTATATTTCGCCCACAACAGCTCATTTTGTGAGGCAGGAAACCGAAAATCCTGGTTTTATGACCTTTAACAATAAAATTGCTGCTGTGAGCCACAAACTCAATGGATTTCGAAAATTCCAAGATGGGTAGACTCCCAGGAAATTTTACAATAAAACTGCGCCTTTGAATGGTTCAAGCGGACACTTTTTTGTGGTGTAAAACGCTCAAAAATTAAAAACACTAAAATGAGAAAAAAATTTCAGCAAAAAAAATTGATTTCACCCAAAAATTTTGGGTTTGCATGCAAACAATTGTAATTTTTGAAACCAGCGTTAAATTTTGGTCTAGAAAAGTAGTTTTTTTTCATCCAGAGGGCTATTTGGTTTGGACTTCATGGCAATGTTTAATGGTAACTTCCAAAATGGCCCTATTGGGCTGGCGCGAACGGAGCTTTAGCGTAGTGTCAGCGCCCACCCCCTCTTTTCGACCCAGGTGTACGTTTTGAGGGTTATTGCTAGATCTTAATTTTGATAAGGCTCTTCTCCCAAAAATCGATTACCCTAAGTATGCGGCAAGAAAATTTCTCAAAAATATATTAGTTTGCCAACAAATTTGCATTGTATTTCATTTTCGGAACTTTTCTTTTTGTTATATTTTGAAAAAGTTTAATTATTTATTTATTTAATAAATTATTAACCAAATATATGACCAACAATATAAAATTTGTTTTCTATACGTTTTATACTATATTAAAAGTGGAAGAAATATCAGGTACCATCGGCAGGCCAAATGTGGGTCTCTTTTCTCCAAAATTAGCAATCGCCTCGAGTAAGAAGTCAAGGAAATACAATTTCTACTAGTGGAATCTGCTGCGTCATGTGCATTTTGTTTTTGGGCGCGCATGGAAAGAGACACTACTGCACGCCAAAAACAAAATGCAACTGTCCAAGCAGCAGATTCCACTAGTAGAAGTTGTATTTCCTTGACTTTTTACTCGAGGCGATTGCCAATTTTGCACAAAACAGACCCACATTTGGCCACCCGATGGTACCAGATATGTTATATCTGGTACCATCGGCAGGCCAAATGTGGGCCTCTTTTCTCCAAAATTTGGAATTGCCTCGAGTAAAAAGTCAAGGAAATACAATTTCTACTAGTGGAATCTGCTGCTTGGACAGTTGCATTTTGTTTTTGGCGCGCAGTTCAGTGTCTCTTTCCATGCGCGCCCAAAAACAAAATGCAGATGACGCAGCAGATTCCACTAGTAGAAATTGTATTTCCTTGACTTTTTACTCGAGGCAATTCCAAATTTTGGAGAAAAGAGGCCCACATTTGGCCTGCCGATGGTACCAGATATTTCTCCCACTTTTAATATAGTATAAAATGTAAAAATACAAATTTGATATTTTTGGCTATATATTTAGTTAAGATTTTATTAGATAAATAAAAAAGTGAATAAAAAAACTTATTTGAAAAATATAACGAAAAGGAAAAATTCGAAAATGAAAAATATAATGCAAATTCATTAGAAAATTAACATATTTTTGAGAATTTTTCTTGTCTTAAACTCAGGGCAATCGATTTTTGGGAACAAGGAGTATTTTTTTTGGTCTGCCGATGGTAACACATATTTCTTCCATTTTTAAGATAAAAAAATTAAAGAATAAAATAAAAGGATCAAAGAAGGTCTGAACCTGGTCATCTCTGAATCGAGTCAAATAGACAAGCCACTTGACCACACAGCCGCACAGCTTCCTTTGTAGACTTAGACCATATTAATTGCACAGAATTACCATTTAACCTTGCCAATTGATGCCTTAAGTACAGGCCGATTGAATACCTACTATCGTCCATTGAATAGATGCGGAGGAGGAGGAGAAGAAGAAGGAGTTCGGACAAATGGTTTTGAGTGATTTTCTAATAATTGCTGCAAGTTTTGGGCGATTTCTCGCGAGTTTTGGACAATTCAATGATGCTCTTTCCAATGCAAAAAGAATCAGAACGATTGGATTCTTCTGTGAGGAGCAGGAGCCTTATCAATTTTAAGATCTAGCAATAACCCCGAAAACGTACACCTGGGTCGAAAAGAGGGGCTGGGCGCTGACGGTCGCTATGCTCCCTCGCGCCAGCCCAATAACATAGGTTAAAATTGTGCAAAAAAAAATTACTTCAATATTGGATTTTTGGGCAGGAATCATCCCATTATGATGCCTTCCACCTCTCTGTGACATTTGTTTGACCAATATGTTCTTCAATTTGCTTTAATTGGGCTGGCGCGAGCAAGCGTTAGCGAAGTGTCAGCGCCCAGCCCCTCTTTTCGACCTAGGTGTACGTTTTTGGGGTTATTGCTAGATCTCAATTTTGATAAGGCTGCCATTCGTCACAGAAAGCTCCATTTGTTTCGATTCTTTTTGCATTGGAAAGAGAAACATCGAATTGACTATAGTTTATCTTTTGACTTTTGCATAAAACGATTTATTTTCCCATCAAAAATGCAAAAAACCATTTGTCCGAACTCCTTCTCCTCCTCCTCCTCCTCCTCCGCATCTATTCAATGGACGATAGTAGGTATTCATTTCTTCCCCCTTCCCCCCTACCCGGGTCCCTGGGCCTCATTTAATTATTCATTGTTAAGTCTTAAGTGCAACAGTGGTTGCATGTGCGTCAGTGGCGTAGTGGTGTAAGCGATTGGACAGCTGGCAGTTTCGAATCCTTCTCAGGCATCAATTTTTCTTTTTGTGTATTTAAAGTTGAGAAAACAACTGGTACCATCGGCAGACAAAAAGCAAAACTTTTTTCTCCCAAAAATCGATTGCCTTATGTATATGTCAAGAAAAATTCTCAAAAATATTTTAGTTAGTCAATAAATTTGCATTGTAATTTTTGTTTTTGAAACGTTTTGATATATTTTTCTAAACAAGTTTATTTTTACTTACAATTTTTTATTCATCTAATAAAAAAATTAACAACTAAATATATAACCAAAAATTTAAAAATTTCTATTCACATGTTTTATACTATATTAAAAGTGGAAGAAATATCTGGTACCATTGGCAAGCCAAAAGTGGGTCTCTTTTCTCTAAATTTTGTAATTGCCTCGAGCAAAAAGTCAGGGAAATACATCTACTACTAGTGGAATCTGCTGCGTCATCTGCATTTTGTTTTTGGCGCGCATGGAAAGAGACACTGAACTGCGCGCCAAAAACAAAATGCAACTGTCCAAGCAGCAGATTCCACTAGTAGTAGATGTATTTCCCTGACATTACAAAATTTAGAGAAAAGAGACCCTTTTTTGGCTTGCCGATGGTACCAGATATTTCTTCCACTTTTAATATAGTATAAAACATGTGAATAGAAATTTTTAAATTTTTGGGTTATATATTTAGTTGTTAATTTTTTTATTAGATGAATAAAAAATTGTAAGTAAAAATAAACTTGTTTAGAAAAATATATCAAAACGTTTCAAAAACAAAAATTACAATGCAAATTTATTGACTAACTAAAATATTTTTGAGAATTTTTCTTGACATATACATAAGGCAATCGATTTTTGGGAGAAAAAAGTTTTGCTTTTTGTCTGCCGATGGTACCAGTTGTTTTCTCAACTTTAAATACACAAAAAGAAAAATTGATGCCTGAGAAGGATTCGAAACTGCCAGCTGTCCAATCGCTTACACCACTACGCCACTGACGCACATGCAACCACTGTTGCACTTAAGCTTAACAATGAATAATTAAATGAGGCCCAGGGACCCGGGTAGGGGGAAGGGGGAAGAAATGAATACCTACTATCGTCCATTGAATAGATGCGGAGGAGGAGGAGGAGGAGGAGAGGATTTCGGACAAATGGTTTTTTGCATTTTTGATGGGAAAATAAATCGTTTTATGCAAAAGTCAAAAGATAAACTATAGTCAATTCGATGTTTCTCTTTCCAATGCAAAAAGAATCGAAACAAATGGAGCTTTCTGTGACGAATGGCAGCCTTATCAAAATTGAGATCTAGCAATAACCCCAAAAACGTACACCTAGGTCGAAAGAGGGGCTGGGCGCTGACACTTCGCTAACGCTTGCTCGCGCCAGCCCAATTAAAGCAAATTGAAGAACATATTGGTCAAACAAATGTCACAGAGAGGTGGAAGGCATCATAATGGGATGATTCCTGCCCAAAAATCCAATATTGAAGTAATTTTTTTTTGCACAATTTTAACCTATGTTATTCGGGCTGCCGCGAGGGAGCATAGCGCCCGTCAGCGCCCAGCCCCTCCTTTCAACCCAGGGGTACGTTTTCGGGGTTATTGCTAGATCTTAAAATTGATAAGGCTCCTGCTCCTCACAGAAGAATCCAATCGTTCTGATTCTTTTTGCATTGGAAAGGCATGATTGAATTGTCCAAACTCGCGAAGAAATCGCCCAAAACTTGCAGCAATTATTAGAAAATCACTCAAAACCATTTGTCCGAACTCCTTCTTCTTCTCCTCCTCCTCCGCATCTATTCAATGGACGATAGTAGGTATTCAATCGGCCTGTACTTAAGGCATCAATTGGCAAGGTTAAATGGTAATTCTGTGCAATTAATATGGTCTAAGTCTACAAAGGAAGCTGTGCGGCTGTGTGGTCAAGTGGCTTGTCTATTTGACTCGATTCAGAGATGACCAGGTTCAGACCTTCTTTGATCCTTTTATTTTATTCTTTAATTTTTTTATCTTAAAAATGGAAGAAATATGTGTTACCATCGGCAGACCAAAAAAATACTCCTTGTTCCCAAAATTCGATTGCCCTGAGTTTAAGACAAGAAAAATTCTCAAAAATATGTTAATTTTCTAATGAATTTGCATTATATTTTTCATTTTCGAATTTTTCCTTCGTTATATTTTTCAAATAAGTTTTTTTATTCACTTTTTTATTTATCTAATAAAATCTTAACTAAATATATAGCCAAAAATATCAAATTTGTATTTTTACATTTTATACTATATTAAAAGTGGGAGAAATATCTGGTACCATCGGCAGGCCAAATGTGGGCCTCTTTTCTCCAAAATTGGATTGCCTCGAGTAAAAAGTCAAGGAAATACAATTTGTACTAGTGGAATCTGCTGCGTCATCTGCATTTTGTTTTTGGGGCAGCGCATGGAAAGAGACGCTGAACTGCGCGCAAAAACAAAAATGCAACTGTCCAAGCAGCAGATTCCACTAGTAGAAATTGTATTTCCTTGTTTTTTTACTCGAGGCAAATTCGAATTTTGGAGAAAAGAGGCCCACATTTGGCCTGCCGATGGTACCAGATATAACATATCTGGTACCATCGGCTGGCCAAATGTGGGTCTCTTTTCTCCAAAATTAGCAATCGCCTCGAGTAAAAAGTCAAGGAAATACAACTTCTACTAGTGGAATCTGCTGCTTGGACAGTTGCATTTTGTTTTTGGCGTGCAGTAGGGTCTCTTTCCAGGCGCGCACAAAAAAAAAATGCACATGACGCAGCAGATTCCACTAGTAGAAATTGTATTTCCTTGACTTCTTACTCGAGGCGATTGCTAATTTTGGAGAAAAGAGACCCACATTTGGCCTGCCGATGGTACCTGATATTTCTTCCACTTTTTTAATTATAGTACAAAACGTATAGAAAACAAATTTTATATTGCTTGGTCATATATTTGGTTAATAATTTATTAAATAAATAAATAATTAAACTTTTCAAAAATAACAAAAAGAAAAGTTCCGAAAATGAAATACAATGCAAATTTGTTGGCAAACTAATATATTTTTCAGAAATTTTCTTGCCGCATACTTAGGGTAATCGATTTTTGGGAGAAGAGCCTTATCAAAATTAAGATCTAGCAATAACCCTCAAAACGTACACCTGGGGTCGAGAAGAGGGGTGGGCGCTGACACTACGCTAAAGCTCCGTTCGCGCCAGCCCCCAATAGGCCCATTTTTGGAAGTTACCATTAAACATTTTCCATGAAGTCCAAACCAAATAGCCCTCTGGATGAAAAAAAACTACTTTTCTAGACCAAAATTTAACGCTGGTTTCAAAAATTACAATTGTTTGCATGCAAACCCAAAATTTTTGGGTGAAATCAATTTTTTTTGCTGAAATTTTTTTCTCATTGTTTAGTGTTTTTTAATTTTTGAGCGTTTTACACCACAAAAAAGTGTCCGCTTGAACCATTCAAAGGCGCAGTTTTATTGTAAAATTTCCTGGGAGTCTACCCATCTTGGAATTTTCGAAATCCATTGAGTTTGTGGGCTCACAGCAGCAATTTTATTGTTAAAGGTCATAAAACCAGGATTTTGTCGGTTTCCTGCCTCACAAAATGAGCTGTTGTGGGCGAAGATATACCATCATATGAGCTGTCCCCTTTAGGACGTAGTATAAAGTTGATTGATTTTTAATGCCCAACAAATAAAAAATTGGGGGTCAGAAAAAAATGGTTAACCAATTCTTAACCCTTCCAAAAAGTCTGTCTTAAGCACAAAAATTTTTCTAGCACGATTGAAATTTATAGACGGCTTACAAAGTTAGCAATTTTTGGAATTAATGTTTTACATTAAATTCTTTCTCAACCCTAAAAAGAATGTAAGTTTTTCAATTTATAATCGCTGAGGATTATCTGCAAAGTTTTGGGAACAAAACATTATGGATTTTCGGCAAGAATGCAAAATAAAAGCCGATCCATAATGAAACTCCAACCTCAACACCTCTTCAACAAAACATAATCCCTGCCTCATCGCTTCACCTGTACTGCTCCTTTATTTGAAACCATGCTCATACAATAAAAACTAGCATTGCCAAGTAAGACCAGTTTGACTGGCCCAATTCGTTGAACAGAAAAGGCTGAAAGATAACCAGCGCGCAGAGTAGCAGAGGCAGGGGTGCTTCGAGAGTGAAGTCTAGGGCAGGGTGCGTAGATATAGGGCAGGGGCGTAGCAAAAGTGCGCGTCCTGCCCTGGGCCAAGGAGCGCAGAGCGGAGACCCGTGTCTGGCCCCAGCCGCCTGCTCCCCACACGCCCCCACTTCCTCTCCCCTCCCTCTCCTCTCCACACTCCTGTCTGTCGCAGTTTGAGATGGTGGCCTAGGGTGTTCTGCTGCAGAACATGAGTCAGTACCGGCCCGGCGGGAAGAAGGAGGGGCCCGCGGGCAAGATGCGCATCCGAGCCTTCCCCAACACCATGGACGAGAAGTACGTGGACACGGTTGAAACCTTTTCTCCCCTCCTACCTTTGATGCTGTCCAAACGGGAGTGAATTCAGATCTGGGAGCTGCTCAAGTCCGCCATCCAGGAGATCCAGAAGAAGAACAGACTCCGGCCTCAGCTTCGAGGAGCTGTACAGGAACGCCTACACCATGGTCCTTCACAAGCACGGCGACAAGCTCTACTCCGGCCTCAAGAAGTGGTCACCGATCATCTGCGGGAAAAGGTTCCCCTGTCCCCCTTCTTTTTGTCCTCTACTCTACTGGACAGATGGATGGCTGTAGGTGCGACGGGATGTGAACGACTCGTTGCACGGCAACTTCCTGTCCGTCCTCAACGCAGCCTGGCAGGACCACACCACTGCCATGGTCATGATTCGAGACATCCTCATGTACATGGTTGGAGTGGCCTTCAGAGATGGGGGATCGGTGGGGGATACCTGGCACCATTTTCAGGATCGCGTCTACGTTGCCCAGCAAAACGTGGACCCCGTCTACAGCCTCGGCCTGGTGCTGTTCCGGGACGAAGTGATCCACTTCGGTCGCATCCGAGAGCACCTCCAGTCCGTCTTCCTGGAGTCCATAGCCCTCAGGAGCGAGCTGGAGAGGTGACCCCATCCCCCTTCTCTGCCATGGAAGGATAGCTTTGGTGGTCTGCAGGTGATCAATCGGATGGCGGTGAAGAACGCCTGCGCCATGCTGATGGCACTGGGCGTGGACAGTCGCTCGGTGTACGAGGACGATTTTGAGAAGCCCTTCTTGCAGCAGTCGGCGGAGTTCTACCAGACAGAGTCCCAGAAGTTCCTGGCCGAGAACTCCGCCTCCCTCTACGTCCGCAAGGTTTGGGGCCTTTGGAGAGGTATTTGAAGGGGGCTGTTGGTCCATTGTTTGCGTAGAGCAGGTCCACTGCTCAAAGGGGCAACCAGGGGCCAATCTGGGAACACCATAGGTCACGTCTGGGGATTGAATGGAGCCCAGGTTTTCCGTATGTGTATCGCAAAGAGAGATGGGACATGACAAGATGTAGAGAGGAGGCTTTTGGAGAGGAAGCATGCGGTTGGCAGGTGGAGGAGCGGCTGGACGAGGAGGCCAACAGAGCCCGCCACTACCTGGACCCCAGCACAGAGCCCAAGATCGTAGCAGCCCTGGAAGCAGAGCTGATCGCCAAGCACATGCACACCATCGTGGGCATGGAGAACTCCGGCCTCGTCAACATGCTCGTCAACGATCGCATTGCCGGTCCCTCCCATCCTCCTTCTCTCCCAGCCCAGAAAGCTTGTTTGCAGACCTGCGCTGCATGTACAAGCTGCTGAAGCGGGTGGAGGGGGGCCTGAAGGCGATGACCTCCTGTCTGTCGGAGTACCTGCGGAAGAACGGCGTGGACCTGGTCAATCAGCACGACAGCGTGCCCGCCCGCAACCCGTCCTCTTCATCCAATCGCTGCTGGACCTCAAGGACCAGTTGGATCACTTCCTCTACGACGCCTTCCACTCCGACAAGGAATTCAAGAAGACCATTCAGAGTAGGCCCCTTTTCCCCTTTGCCTTCCAGCTAAGCTCATACCTGGGTTTGTCAGGTGACTTTGAGTTCTTCCTGAACAAGGAGACGGCGGGGGCGAGTGGTGCAAAGGTGCCGAGCAAGAGCCCGAATACCTGTCCCTGTTCATCGACGAGAAGCTGAAGAAGGGCCTGAAGGGGATGACGGAGAGCGAGGTGGAGGCCCTCCTCGACAAGGCCATGGTCCTCTTCCGCTTCCTACAGGACAAAGACGTCTTCGAAAGGTCATCCCTTCATACCCCCAGTCTTTCAGCTTGTTGAGACTATATCTTTGCAGGTACTACAAACAGCACTTGGCCAAACGCCTGCTCACCAATCGCAGTGTTTCCGATGAGGCTGAAAAGGTGCTAGCTTAGATCCAGCAAAGATGACTGTGGAATGGGCGGAGGTTGCAGGCGATGATCTCAAAGCTGAAGACAGAGTGCGGCTGTCAGTTCACGAGCAAGCTGGAGGGCATGTTCAAGGACATGCAGCTCTCCACCACCATCATGGACCAGTACCGCAATCACTGCTCCGATGTGCCCCCGCTTCTCCCTATAGGGGCTGGGGTGGGGTAATGGAGTGTGATTTGAGGAGAATCAGAGTGGACAGGGCAGCGAGATCGAGCTGAGCGTGCATGTGCTGACCACCGGCTGCTGGCCCACCCAGTCCGCCTCCCAGACCTGCCAACTCCCTCCTCAGATGCGTCTAGGATTCGAGCGCTTCAAAAAGTCCCTCCTCCTTCACTTTTCTTTAGTCCCATCTCTTAATTGCACTACGCTCAGCTATATGGGCTCATCAACTTCCAAGCGTTCTCCAAAGTTCGGCATAGCTTAACTGCCTGTATTTGTTGTGTGGCATAGCTTCTAAATTTGTGGACGAGCAAAAATAGAAGAAAGAAGTCTCAGTCGGGTGAGCTGGAGTAAAAAAGGGAAGGGCCTTCTTTGCCAGGTTCTACCTGGGCAAGCACAGTGGGCGCAAGCTGACGCTGAACCCGAACGTGGGCCAGGTGGACCTGAACGCCCTCTTCTACCCGCTGGGGCTGGCTCGGAAAGCGACGGGCGGGAACGAGGACAGCGTGGCCGAGGACGCAGTTCCAGGACCCTCCAGCTCCAATGCCTCCTCCCGCTCCGACAACCGCAAGCACATCCTCCAAGTCTCCGTCTACCAGGCCGTCGTCCTCCTCCTCTTCAACGCCAAGTCCCGCCTCAGTTTCGAGGTATGCGCCTGCCTTTAGGAGGCGCTTTTGCGAGAGGATTCAGAGGAGGGCATATTCCGCCTCCCAAAAATCGAAGGTTGAGAACACAACTTAATAGGAGCCAAAAGCATGGCCTAATCAGGATGCACCAACTCGAACCTTCGATTTTTGGGAAGTGGAATGGAATGGGAAGTGGAATGGAATGAGTGGAGTGGAATTTTTTGGGAAATGGCCTACAAAGCCTCTCAATCCTCTCGCAGACTGCCTCCTAACCACCAGCCTTCACCCAGCCCCATCCTCGCCTCACTTGCAGGAGATCGCGGCGGAGACAGAGATCCCCGACAAGGAGCTGAGGCGGGGCCTGGCCAGTCTGGCCCTGGGCAAGCAGAGTCAGCGCGTCCTCAATCGCTGCATAGGCGACGGCAAGGAGCTCTGCAACGCGGACGTTTTCGAGGTTCCTGCCCTTCCTCTCTTCCCTTCCACCTCCCCAAACCCCTGCCTCCCCAGGTCAACGACAACTTCTCCTCCAAGCTCATGCGGGTGAAGATCCAGACCGCCCAGCAGAAGGGCGAAACGGAGCCGGAGCGACGGGAGACGAAGAGCAAGGCTTGCCTATTCCCCTTCTTTGCCTCCTCCAACTGTCACCAGAAAGGAGAGTGTAGGTGGAGGATGATCGGAAGCACGAAATAGAGGCCGCCATCGTCCGCATCATGAAGGCCCGACGCACCCTCAACCACCACGCCCTCGTCATCGAGGTTGGGCCACAATAGGGCAGGTGTGGAGGTAAGGGAATGAAGGGCGAATGAATGCAGGTGACGCAACAGCTGAAGCACCGTTTCATGCCCAACCCAGCCTCCATCAAGAAGCGCATCGAGGGCCTGATCGAGCGAGAGTATCTGACCCGGGACAAGAACGATCACCGCCTCTACGTCTATGTGGCCTAGAGACTCACGCCACCCTCCTCCTCACCTAGGACTTGAGTCACTCCTCTGCTCCCAGATGCCCCCTCCTCCCGTCTCCTTCTTTCGCTACGGGCTCGCCATCGCTTCCCAATTATGTACAAGCCCAACTTTTGCGCGCGCCCTCTCTCTCCTGCTGTCATTCAGAGGTCGCACTTTATGCTCTGTCCTTTTTCTTGCTCTTGAAATACCTGCTGAAAGGAAGTCTTCGTCGTTTGGCCGTCTTTTTTGCAGAAAGTGTGATCGCCTTTTATTCCTTTCGTAGTTGTAACCTGTTATAATTGTCCTCGAAATTTTTACTGGCGACCATTTGATCAGTGGCTCAAGCACACAAAAAGGGAAACAACCAAGCCAGGCGAATGAATGCATGCTCTAGATGGGTAAAAATAACAAAGTTCATATATTCTATCTAATCCAGCAAAAAACATTGCAGAAGTCAAAGACAAAACAAAAACGAAGCATCAAGCTGCTTTGCGTCATCCAGAACAGATTACTAGCGAAATAATTTTGTCGTATTTAGCTAATGGCTGTAACTGCAATGCATAGGCATCATCCGTTACAGCTCACCATTGGTATAGCTCTTCAACAGGCCAGTTCCCAGCTATGACTGTATGAGGCACGCCTCCACTGGCTTCCTAGGATTTCCTAATGTACAGAAATCTGAGGCCAGTACAGGCTTCCGCCATGCGACTGAGTCCCATCCACATCTTCACACCTTCTCTTCTAAAACGCCTTTGCCGGACCATGACTGAAGAACGAATGAAGTTCGCCTTCTCTGCCTCCTAGGGTTGTCTGATCAGTGGCGGATATTAGGGGGGACACCAGGGAACCCCCCCCCCCGAAATTATCAGGAAGGGAGGAAATTTTCTTCCTTTAGATAGAAAATGTAAAAAAAATTTCGCAGAGTCATAACACATCTTGATTTTATGGGCTATGTTTGTTGCAAAATGGATGGAAATGTAAATATTTTGCTTTGAGGTGCCTAGACAAGCGCTAGTTCAAAAACTGCAGTTAAAAAGCTTTTTTGAAAAATTTTAGTAGCTAAAGTTGGAAAGTGGAAAAAAGTGGAAGAGGTGAAACAAAACCGGAAGAGGTGGAGTGGAATTGGAGTAAAAGGTCCAAGCGTAGGGTGGAAAGTGAAGTGGAACTCCACAGAGTTATACCTCAGAGCACTGAATCTAACATGCAAGGTGACATAAAAAGGTCGACCTGGTCATGCTGTGGGCTGGCGGGAGAAAGGAATGCAAGCAGAGCCGTGGGGACGCAATGCCTTTACTGCCTCTTGGACACCTGAAACCCTGATCCGCTTTGCACCTCCTTTCCACTTCTTTCCCCTCTTACCCCACTGCTTGCTTGTTTCACAGGGCGGTGTGTTGGTAGAAAGAAAAGCCAGTCAAGTCAATCGAGATCGAAGCTCTTGCCATCCCATGCCCCTATTTGCACTCGCCAAACTTGCCAACAGAGCCACTCAGATTCTTAGCCTCCGTTCGCCCTCCTCTCCCTCCACTGTCTTTCGGTCTCGCTGGCTTTCAGAAAGGGCCTGAAGTGGGCCGGACGTGATGGCTAGCCAGCGTCGCTCCTCCCCCACCGACAGCAACTCCTTCCATTCATCAGACTCCTCTGCGGACTCGGACCCACTGGGATTCGCGGCAGCCGTTGGCCCCTCCTTTTCTGCTTCCCTCCACTCCCTCCCTCCGCTGTTGGCAGGCGGAGCATGCGGCGCAACTCTGTCCACGCATCACCTGCCAACATGGCGCCAACTGTGTCCTGGACACCTGCCACTGCTACCACCCTAGCCTGCTCTGTCCTCTGTCTCGGTTGGCGGCCTTCACTCACCAGTCCAGTCCTGCCCTGAGACGAGCAGCAGGTGTGTGGGCTGGTCTGTAGGTCGGCGAAGTCTCCGTGTCCGGCGACTGCGGCGTCCTGCAGTGGGGAGCACAGGAACTGCCGACGTGGCTCCGCCTGCCGTCTGCTCCACTGTCAGTACTGGCACTCCGAGGAGCCGGCCCAGGTTCTCCGCTGCTCATTGCATCCCGAAAGGAGAGTGAGCCTCTTCCAGCCTCCGCCCTGCAGTGCTGGCAGCTGCTGCGGCAAACAACACTGCTGCTTCGCCCATCCACTGCTCCAGGTCAAGCCCTGGCCAGCCTCCGCAGTCCCCCCGGAGCCTGACCAGGGCGCGCTGGTTCTTCTCCCAACTTTTGGCACACTTCCAAAACTATCCAAATTTAAAGTGGAAAGTTTCTATTTCGAATGAGAGCAGAGCAGGGGGCGTTTGCAAATGGAGCCAGGGGAATGCAAGCGAAGGCGCATTTCGGAGGCCCCCGGTGAAAGGGTGAGAAAGCCGTGGCACTGTTGCAGCTGTTGCAGTTTGAGCTTGAAAGAGATTGAGGAGCTGCTGGAAAAGCCGATGCCATCGCTGGCCGAGCTCCGCCACCTCCTACCCCTCATCAAGGTTGCCATCCCTGATTTGAGCCAGGAGGGGGCGAGTCTGAGAGAAGCTGTATGCAGGGGCCCGGGGAAGGAGAGCGAGCGCACCTTCGTCACCTTGTGGAGGCTAGCTCTGACGGCCCCTTTGCAGCCTCTGTGACAATTCCTTCCCTGGTCGCTGCAGGAGCCAGGAGTGCTTCGGGAGGACTGCGCCAGCACCGCCCAGCTTCCGGCCTGCCTGCACCTAAGCAAAGTTCCCCGAGGCGTCGGCACTCGTCTGCAGCCCTCTTTCTCCCCCCATCCCTTCTTCCTCCGACTGCTAACGGGGCCTATGGCAGAGTGGCTGGCGATGGTGGTGGCGCTGGAGTTGGAGACGGCGGTGGCCGTGCGAAAGACGCGGAAGGGAGCCTACATCGCCCTCCTCTCCTCCAAGCGCCTCAGCCAAGCTCTCGCCTTGACGCATGTCAGTCTGGCCGCCGCCGGATTTCCCAAGGTCCCTATCAACTCATTTCTCTCATTCTCGGCTCATAGACCTACAGAGCATAGCCGCCACCTATTCACCTAGCTATTATGCCCTTAGCTCAGGCAGGTGGGGCATGAGATGAGGGAAGGGTTGTAGTGGAAATGCCCACTGAAGCCGTACACGGGGAAGCCGCTGAAGGTGAAGAACTGGAACTACGCCTGTCCCTGCAGCTGCCTAGCCCTCCGTAAGCGACGCTTTAGGTGGCAGGAATGGCTGGGCCCAGCTTGAAAGGATGGGACAGGGCGGAGGGAGGAGGTAGAAGCGGAGGAGAAAGGGGTGCAAGAAGCAGAGAAGAAAGGGCTGGAAGAAGCAGGGAAGAAAGGGCTGCGCGAGGCTGGAGGGCGAGGCCGTGGGCGCGGCCGCGGAGCAGGCGGACAAGGCCAAGGCGCTCAGCAAGGTCCACTTCCTGCCCTTCTCTGTCCACTTCCTGCCCTTACGTCCCCCACTTCTGTCTGTCGCCCACTCCCATACTGGCTGGAGTAAGTTGAGAGTTGAGGTGGTGCTGGTGGAGCGGGCCTATTAAAGTGAGTAGGTTCTTTTGGTGGTGGTGGTGGTTGTTGTGGCGGCGGCCGGGGCCGGGGCGGTAGAGGGCGTGGGCGCGGACGCGGCGCCGGAGGCGGCCAAGCAGCCGGCCCTGCCAATCCGCCTCTCATTCCACCCGGTATCAAATCCCCACTCCTCAAAATGGCTTGAAAGGGGGCGGGGAATAGGTAGAAGAAGAGGATTGGAAAATAGAGAAAATTAAGACTTGAGTGAAACAGTAGCACAATGACATTTGCAAAAGAAGATTCATAACAGTCGCCAATTGAGGATACATAACTGTCCATTGCCGCCGTGTGCCCAATGCCCAGCATCCACTACACCAGCGCAACGTGAACCTTCAATTCAAGAACAGCGTGTGGATTCACATCAAAAAGGT
>JASANA010008202.1:0-42102 GCA_030248095.1 Ptycholaimellus sp. GST1_10
AGTTTGGGATATGGTATGTTTTCTCGCTGGCACTCCCACCTCTTACCCCATCACCAGCATCATCCATTCCAACCCCCCCCGCCCCTCCCTCCTTCGCACCCTCTGCAATCACTCTTGCATTGACACATTTTTCCGCTTGAGTAAAGGGAGAAAGAAAACTAACCGTCGATGCGCAACGTAGCCGAGGTGGAGTAGAGACCTCTCCGTCTACAGCTTGTGAAACCTGCAGACCAGGGAGTTCACCCTCAGCGACGGCAAGAGCATCTTCAAGGACAACTTCAGCTTCCTTCTCTGGACCCCCAGTCATACAGGTCTCCCACCTCTTCTTCCTCTCCATCCTTTCCAAGCCCCGCCTCTGCCGGGCTAAGAGCTTTTCCTCCTCTTCATCGACACTGTCTCTTTCTTTCCTCCCAACAGCCCTCTCTAGGGCTAAAGTCAGAATCAGAACAGAGTCAAGAAGAAAATGAGCTCCGAGCAGCCTGACGCTTCTGCCATGGGTCTGCCCTACCCTTTGCCCTCGTCTCCCAACGCTACCCCATCAACTGTAGCCACGCCTGCCACACCAACAACCACCTCCCCAGACCAAGGCCCCAAGTGCTTCCATGTTGGGACATCTTCTGCATCGGCGGCCTCTTGAACACCTTCTCTCCCTCTGGCGCCACCTCCAAGACAGCCTTCTGCGCTCTTGAAGCCAGCCACATCATCTCCCAGAAACTCCTGCACAAGGAGTGGACAGACAGCACCAAGCCCTTCATCTTCCTATGCCCGCCCTGTGAGCTGGGAATGGCATGCTCTCCTCCTCAAACACACCGCCTACAAGGACTACTCCTACATTGGCCCCTCGAACTTCCAGGAGGCCATGGGTTTTCCTTTCCAGCATTCCAGCATGATGAGCGTCTCTGGGCGGAGCTGATGGGAGAGCGTGAGTTGGTGCAGGAACCTTCCTCACTGAGTCGGCAGTATCCCAGAGGGCAAGTTTCGCCAGTTCCACGCAGCCGCAGCCCTGGGACAGCCAGGACAAGCTGGACAAGGAGACCAGGTGGACAATGCTGGCCAGGAGGAGGAGGAGGATGACGGTGACAAGGTTGACAATGATGAGCAGCAGCACTCCGACGCTGAGCAACAGAACAGCCTGGAGCTGGAGGAGGACAAACCTGCCATCCGCATCGCCCAGCTGCAGCATGAGATTGACGCCACTAAGGAGGCCCTTCAGACTCAGGCTACCTCCTCTCAGCAGCGCCAGTCCGACCTCCAGGCTTCTCTGGGCGCCATTGCCACTGAGCGCCTTGCCACCCAGAAGGCCCTACAGGAAGCCAAGTAGTTCCAGAAGGACCAGGCGGCTCTTCTCCTTCAAGAGCAGACCTCCCGTCAGCAAGCCGAGTCCACCTCCCAGTCAATGCAGAGCAAGGTGGAGCGGCTGCAGCACACCATGGAGGGCGTGAAGAAGGAGATGCAGCAGCGCCTCAAGGCCATCCAGGACGAAGGGACTCAAGTCCAGCGCCAGTTCCAGGAAGCCGAGTCCCGCCTCCGTCAGGACCTCCAACTCCTCCAAGAGTCCAACGATACTCTCTCCACTACCCTCATCCAGAAGAGCACCGAGGCCAACCAAGCACAGACGAGGAACATGGCACTGCAGAAGGAGGTGGAGTGGATGAAGGAGCGCGTCAAGCACATGGAGGCGGAGCGGGCCGCCATCATCCACTCCTCCCAGTCCCTGCGTCCACGCAGGGCCTTCGCCTCTCTTCCTCCCGACACCCATCCCAATCCACCCGCTTTCGTCGGAGCTCCTGCCTCTGCCTGGCCCTCCACAAGTCTCGTCCCAGCCTCTTCCTCTACGACTGCCACAACTGCTTCAGCTTCTCTCATCTCCTCGTCCTTGATGGGGTTGGCGGTGAGTACGAGCACGGGACCTATGACTACAACTGCTCCAGCTCCGGTGGTGACAAGTTCAGGCGTGCTGTCGACGGCGTTCGCGACGTCTGGGGCCTCGGCCTTCACCTCCGCCTCCAACACTCAGCCCACCTCTGATGGGCAGCCCACCTCTGTTGGGCAGCCCACCTCTGCTGGGCATCCCGCCTCTGTCGGGAATCCTGCCTCTGTCGGGAACCCCACCTCTGCCGGGGCCATCCGCCACTCCGGCTCCTACATGGACATGGCCCTCGGCCACGCGGGACCCCAGCATCAGCGCCCCAAGCTACGCTACTTTGATGGTGGCAACCTCGCGGACTTTGCGCGCTGGTGGGAATGGTGGCAATACTACTTTGACCGGGAGCCCATGCCTGCCCCTGACAAGCTGGAGCTCCTCCTCTCCTGCCTCAAAGGCCAAGCCCACACCAAGGTCATCTGGTGCCAGTTCTACAAGGCCACGGACTACGAGGATGCGAAGAAGGTGCTGCTGGAGGCCTACGGGGATCCGGCGGGAACAAAGCGCGAGCTGATCCAGGCCCTCCACGACGTCGTGCCCATCCACTCCTTCAGTGGCTAGGAACAGATCTCCGGCCTTGGCACTTCCTCTTGCCTGTACAGCCTACAATCCCAAGGGCGGGGAAGGGAAGCGGGTGGAGTTGTTGGCGGACGACGGCTCCTCCTTCACCTGGATAACCAGGGACTGCGCCTCCCGGCTGGGCCTGCATGCCTACGGCTCCGCCCACGTCTCACTCTCCACCGCTTGCGATGGACAGACCAAGTACGTGAGGACGCGCTACGTGGACCTGGAGCTCCTGCGACAGGATGGACGGGTGCTGCCGGTGGCTGCGCTGCTGGCGGACGAGGTGGCTGCGCCGGTGGTGGTGGGCGGCTTCGAGCTGCACTCCGACCTTCTCCAGAAGCTCCCTCCTGGCCACTACCTCAACCTTCCCTCCTCCACTCAGCGCTCCGTTCGCCTAGACGTTCTCCTCGGAGTCAACTACAGCGAGCACGTGACCGGCCCCGAGGCCACCGCCATCAAGGTCGCCGCCGGCCTCTCCTGCTACATCACACCCTACGGCAATCTGCTCAAGGGACGGGTGGATCAGCGCCTCCTCTCCGGGGCCTCCTCCCCTCCTACCCAAGCCTTTCTCTTCTCCTACGGTCGAGTGGAGGAAGAGCTGAGGAAGCAGACCAATCTGGACTACCTGGGCATCGCGGCGGAGTACGAGGAGCCGCAGAGGAAGAGCGAGGAGTTCGACATCACCCGCATGGAGGACGGACGCTTCCTCGTCGGCCTCCCCGTCAAGGACTCCATCTCTCGCCTCACCTCCAACTTTCGCTGCGCCCTCTCTCGCGGCGTTCGCCTGGAGTCCAAGTACAGCCCCGAGGAGATGGCCATGCACTACGCCGAGTTCGACAAGTTCGCCCTGGAGGGCATCATCGAGCCCGTCGTCTCCGCCTCTGAGCCCCCTCTCCTCCACTACATTCCGCACCGACCGGTGTTCAAGTACGGGGCGGAGTTCACCAAGTGCCGGCCGGTTCTGGACTGCTCCGCCAAGACGTCGGAGGGCATCAGCCTCAACGACTGCTTGCGCACCGGCGACAACCGCATCTCCGACCTCTTTGGTCTACAGTGCAAGTTCCGGGCGGGCAAGCACGTCTTCATCACCGACGTCTCCGCGGCCTTCTACGGCATCGCCGTTCGCCCCGAGCACCAGGACCTACTGCGCATCCTCCTTCCCCGCGACCGCCGCAAGCCCCTCTCCAGCCGCAACCTCGACGTCTACAAGTACGCCAGGCTGGTGATGGGGGCCAGTCCAAGCCCCAACCTCCTCCTCGGCGCCTCGGTGACGATGCAGCCGAGTCTGGAGCTGGCCATGGACTTCGCCCCGAGGAGCTGCGCACTCTCGCCGACAGCTTCTACGTCGACAACGGCATCTTCCCGTTCACCGACCCCAAGGACGCCAAGCGCATCATCGCCGGCCTCATCGCCCTCTTCGCCTCTGCCAAGCTCCATCTGCGCCAGTTCTCCTCAGACGTGCCAGAGGTGCTGGAGGGAGTGCCTGAGCCGGACCTGCAGACGAAGCAGGTGATCCGCAACCTGGGCGTGGAGTGGGACGTCAGCGGCGACTCTGTCAGCCCCCTCAAGCCCGTCTTCGACGATCTCACCGGCCCCTTCACCAAGCGGACCTTCCTCTCCGCCATCTCTCGTTTCTATGATCCCTACGGTCTCCTTGCCCCTTTTCTCCTCCAAGCTCGCCTCCTGTTCCAAACAGGAGTGCCCTCTGAGCTGGGGTGGGAAGAGTGGGTAGGGAAGGGAGTGGAGGAGGGCTGGCAGCGTCTGGAGCGGGAGCTGAGCCAGTTGGACGACGTGAAGCTGCCGCGCAAGCTCGTCTCCGACCCAAGCCAGCCAGCTGACCTCATCATCTTCAGCAACGGCGGTGGCGGCGCTTATGGATTCGTCGCCTACGTGGTCCAGGCAGGACAGCCCGTCTTCCTGGCCGCCAAGTCCAAGCTCGTCCCCTCCTCCCGCAAGAGCCTGCTCATCACCATTCCCCGCATCGAGATGTGGGCAGCCGTGATCGCCACTCGCTTCCTTCGCTTCGCCTTTCACCATCTCGGCCCCTTCATTCGGTTCGAGAACCTCATCCACTACATCGACTCCCAGGTCGTCCTCTACTGGCTACAACGCCCAGTGGGCCTCCGTCGATATGAGGGAAGGCGAGCAGCGGAGGTGGAGGAGCTGACACAGGGCCTCAAGGGCTACGAGCGCCACTTCGTCCCGACCCAGGACAACGCCGCCGACATCCTCACCAAGCCCAAGGCTCTCTCCTCTCTGCTTCAGTCCAGCTACTTCACCGGCCCCGACTTCCTACGCCAGCCACTCTCCCAGTGGCCTGCATGGACCCCTCCTTCCTTCACCCCAGAGGAGGAGGAGAGCCGACTGGGGGAGAAGAAGAAGAAGCCAGCAGCTACGGCGATGGGAGCGGTGGGCACGGGCCGAGAGCAGGACTGGAGCGCCCTCGATCAGATCCTCAACTCCTCCAACAACCTCGACAAGGTCCTCAGCACCTACGCTCTCCTTCTTCGCCTCCAACGGCATCAGAAGAGAGCGCGAGGAGAAGGAGTGTCCTTCGCGGAGAAGACGGAGGCTCTGCACATGCTCACCCGCGAGACACAGCTCCGCCACTACCCCACTCTCTATTCCGACCTACAGCACAAGGGCTTCTCCAAGGAGACGATCCTGCAAGGCAACTCTCCATCTTCCTCTCCGACGACGGCGTGCTTCGAGGAGGGACGCGGACCTGGTGGCGGATGCTCCAGGTCTCGGGCCCGGCTCCTGCCGCTGAGCCCTCCCCCCCGCCCTTCGAGCACATCACCAGCTTCTCCACGCTGGTCTTGCTTAAGAACTGGCTCAAGTCCGTCTCCAGCACTGGCCTATGAAAGGACTACCAGGGGCGCAGTGAGCGCTGTGAGGGCCTGCGGTGCCTCTGTTCGGGCTGCCCGACATCCTCTTCCCCGGCATCCACGCGGAGTTCTTACCCGACAGCGACTCCAGCCTCATCTCCCTCCTTTCCAACATCTCCTTCTCGATCAGCTGGGTCCACTCTAAGTCTACAACTACCCACGCCAGCAGTACCAGAAGCGATGGGTGGCGCTTAAGCAGTTACCCCATTTTTGCGTCCGTCTTTCCGCATATATATATATATATATATATATGTGTGTCCCAGGCCCGTACTCCTCGGTTTTTCAACGAAATTGGCTGATTTTTTGCATGAAGGTCCGCCTAGGCGGTGCCTCGGGACCATTTTTTGCGCTTGGCGTAATTTTTTGAATTTCGCCCAAAACTCAATTTTTTGATGTTTCAAAATACGAAAAATCATAAATCACTGGTTTTTCAATGAAATTTGCTGAATTTTTGCAGGTACGTCCGGCAAAGTAATATCTTGAAGCTGGCAAAAGGAATTTTCGGAATATTTGTTATTTATCGATTTATTGTCAAAAACCCAAAATCTTGATGTTTCGAAAATTTGAACATGCATAAGTCTTTGGTTTTTCAATGAAATTAGCTGATTTTTGGTATGTACGTCCGGGATAGTAATATCTTGAAGCTGGCGAGAGAAATATTTGAAATTTTTAGTATTACTCGATTTATAGTCAAAAACCAAAAATCTTGATGTTTCAAAAATTTGAACATGTATAATTCATGGTTTTTCATTGAGATCGGTTGAATTTTGCCATGAATTTTCATCTAGTTGTTGTCTTGAGGTGAGGCCGCGCATCTTGGCAACAGCCGAGAACACCTTGTTGCTCAAACTTGATTCCAATTGTGTATTAATGGTTTGTAAATGTTTCCAGATGTTTCTTTGACATTGTAATGCTTGTTTTGATTACCAAAGAAGCGTTTCAATTTTCTCGGGCAAGGTAAAGCTGTAAAGCAACGTAAACGAAATGGCAATTCAAAGGCAGTCTTTTAGGCACTCCTGAGGCTGCTCAGCATATTCTCGAATCTGTTTAGGATTGAGGCCTAAGTCCTTCCCATGCTTTAGCCAATAGGCCAGGAACTGTCGATTGTCATGAAATAGAATCTCCCTGTTAATCAATGCCGCTTGCGAACGTGGACGGCGCGTACTCGAAGCGAAGCCTGCCTGTGAAAACGTCCTCTCGGTTGAAGCTGCTGTAAATATGTCATAGCTTAAGATGGGCCCATCTTTGAGCAGTTGAAAAATTGCACTATTGGAGGGTATTCCGAGGAAATGAAATGCCATCGGAGCAATGAGGTGGTACTCCTTGATTCCGCTGGTTGACCACCACTGAATGGCCAAGTCTTTGTCGCCCTTGGCGGGCATCTTCTTTGAGCAGCTGGTTTTCGACCTCCTCAGTCGCCTCAGTGTCGGTCATCCAGCGTTTGGCTTCTGCCAAAATGCCATGCACTTCAATGAGGGAGTGGAATGAGAAGGAGGAGGAACTGGTAGGCGTGTACGTGGTCCTGCTGGGTGATGTCGAGTCCAGCTGCTCCAGCGGGTGCATCGTCTCATCTTCGTCGTCTGACATCTCCTCCAGCAGGACGGAGAAGGTGCCGTTGGTGTTGGCAGAGGCGGGCTCCTCACTGCGCTGAGGTGAAGGCGTGGGGTCGACGAGGATGTCGGCATTTCTGACTCCCCTAGGGCCTCCTTCCGCTTGAGCTTGTAGCGGCGGACGGCGGTGGTAATGATGGAGTACTTGATGCTGTGGAAGAGCCGATCTCCATGCTCCTCCACCTTCTCCAGGTAGCCCCGGCCCCATCAAGCGCCGCTGCCGAAAAGGTCCCTCCCTCTCTTTTCCTCCCCTCCATTTCGTCAGGTAGAGAGGAAATGGCTCCATTTGAGGCTACGCAGTCAAGTCCCTGACGCTGTCGCCGGCCAAGAAGCCCGAGGAGGAGGCCCAGACCAGCCAGAGCACCCTCGTCATCGACTACGGCCTCGCCCGCAAGGACTTCGGCGTCGACGACGGAGACAAGGAGAACGACGAGTCCATGTCCCCCTGCGGCCCCGCCTCTCCCAACCCCTACGGCTCCGTCTACTCTCCAACCGGCCCCTCCGACACCCCTTCCCTTCCCTAGCCAGTCCCAGAGCCCCAACCCAGCCCCGAGCCCCAGCCCCGAGCCCCAGCCCCGAGCCCCGAGTCCCCGAGTCCCAGACCAGCCCCTTACCTACTCTACTGGCCCATCGCCCCTCGCCTCTAGCCCTAGTTGAAGTTCGTGTTCTACGTCAACCTTTTGCGTAATGCCTAGTTTCTGGTCAAGCTTTTGCCTTTGGGCACCTTTTCGCAGTTTCTCACTGTTTTGAGTTCCACTTCTCTGCGCCTTGTTTTGCTATTGCCCCATTTCGCCTTCAACCAGACTCAGTTGTTCGCTTTCATCAGCTATAATTCACACACAACACAATTGTCACATAATCAAACAGTGATGCGCAACAACACCTACCAAAGCAAATGTAAACTTTGATCGCATGCGAACAATAAAAAAATGACATAATCCCTACCAAAAAGTGTAAAAATTCATTTTCACAAAACAAGAAAATTTCTATTTTTTTGTAAAAAAAATTAGCCCTAAAACATGTTCTATAAGCTGCATTTAGCGCTTCTGTCATCAACTGAACACATTGCAGTTGGATTTTAGCCTTCAAATTGCAATAAAATGGTAATAAAAAATTTTTTTCTCCCGGTCGCACCTGTGTGGGTTTTCAAACCTCCCGGTTCCGTGCGACCGACTCTCGGTCGCATTCCCAAAAATTAGCCGTTGGCGACCAGCATCGCGATCGGGAGGCTCCCGGTCGCGGACTTGAGAAGCCTGCAGAACACTTCGCCCATTCAGGAAGCGGGCCAGCTGCCAGCCTGCCCTGCCCGCTACGTCACAGTGACTTTAATGCGCTACAGGTCATATCGATTTGTCCGTGTCCCAGTTCCCTACAACCCACCTCCCTTCCCAAGGCTCTCTTTTCATTCCATCATTGCTGTCCCACATGCACACCTCCCCTTTTCCCCATCCTCTGCAGTTGGTTCACTATCACTCTGAACTCGTAAAAGAGCCTTCAATCATCTCACCGCAGCGGTTGCCAGATAAAATTTAAAGGCTTTTAACATTCTTTAAAGCAATAGCGAGCAGCAAATGTTTGGTTATTACCCAATGTATTCAGGTACTATTAGTCATGCAACACATGGCCTGTTTGGCAGAGTAAACTCCAAATAACGCCTCGAATTCCGTCCCAATGCTTCACCAGACGGCAGTCGGTTATTATTCACTTATTAATGAACCCTTTTTAGATTATCGTCAGCGGTATGACCTAACAATGATCAGAGCGAATGCCCCCGGAAACATTGGTAACGTTTTTGTTTACAAATGAGCAAGCCTGAGGTCCTGAGCAAAATGAAATGCTGAAAATCGTGATATACTCTGCCCTGCTTTGAGAGCCTGCTGTAGGCTGTGCAGGAGTGTCGTGGGAAGGCCTGGCCTAGGGTGGCTGCAATCTGCTCACTTATAGCTCCGCCACTTGGCCAAATTGAGCTGCTTTTGAAAGGGTTCAGTGGAGGTTTAATGGCCTGTTTTTTTTACATTCCAAAAGCAGGTCATAGATGAATAGTGGAAAGAAGTCAGCTCTAATTAATAATAGTTTTCTACTGAGCACCAATCTTTCAATGCAATGTTTACTAGCAATCAAAGTTTTAAGTGAACTGTTAAACCTTTTACCAGACCTTTTACCGTTAATGCCTTTCTAGCACACCTTTGTTCCCTTGCGCTTTTTGTTCTCCGTTCTAGTAGGATGTGATTACCTACTTTCTACTCCCAACTTTCTTGGATGTTGGATAAAAACAAACAAACAGACCTGGCCAAGACTAGCAGCTTCTGTGATGCCTGGGTAATGCCAGTATCTATGACGGACTTCACGCTTCACAGAATCATGAACAGTCTATCTCTTTAAGAGAGCTTTTCTGAGAACGTAAAATATCTGAAATGAGGGGACGGACAAAAATTTTTACCCCCCTTTTTATATTTTTTTTTGAAAAGTAGACAAGTTTTTAAGAGGCAGTTTACGAGAGGATTGAGAGGCCTTGTAGGAGGGGTATTCCATTTCCCGAAAATCGAAGGTTCGAGTTGGAAATCGTGATTGGGCCATAGTTTTGGTCCATTTAGCTGTGATCTCAGCCCAACAAACCCTGGCCAAAAATATAACTTAGTTGCTGAGAAATGGCCATTTTTGTAACACCTACTTTTTTGATGCCTGGATGACCTAAAAATCTGTTTTTGCCCCTTTCGACCAACATTTTTTTACAACCCCCAGCATACGAATTAAACCGCAAAACACAACAAATAAAGGGACAATATGATCCAAAAGAAAAAATTTATTCAAAAACCTCTTATCACAAAAAACTGATATCGAAAAACAGACAAAAAAGAAGGGCCAAACCTAGCCTATCTTCTCTCCCCTTCCTTCGATCACATCACAGCGAAGAAGAGCCCCGGGCCCCCCCGCGGCGGCCCCCCAAGGGGGGGGCACCCCCCCCCCCAGGGGGGGCCACAACACCCTCTGGAAGAAAGAACAAGCACCACAAACACAAAAAAAACCTTCTCGCAAAAAAAAAAAAACGCAATGAAGAATGGGGGTGGAGAGGCACGCCGCGGGGCGCGCGGCATTCTCTGCGCCTGTGTAAGCGGGAGATGTTGCCGCACAATGTCTGTAGGGCTGACGCATGGGGCAAAAATGCCAAACAACGCACAAAATAGCGTCTGTTCTCCTTCCCCTGCCATTGCCCCTCAGTATGAGCTGACTGCAGTTTTGTGGCTAGTCTCTGCTCGTTGATATGATGCCCATCTGTACTTGGTTCATGTGCTAATGACCAAAAATCTAATTTTTGATCTTTACCACAAAGTATGCCTTTGGGCACCTAACACTCCATAATTCATGCTTCGTGCTCCATGGGACAAGCCACCTCCGGAGCATCAGACATGGTGACGCTGACGTGACTAGGACCCTCTGCAATGCAGAGGGAAACTAGCCGGTGGCCGAACCAACCTTCCAACGAATGCTACAAATGTCAGAGTTGAAGGAGAGCGGCCTGAAAAGGCTGCCTCTTTCACTCAACAAAGCTTTTTCCAAATGCTGCATAGCAGCAGGCGGATTTGGCGATGAAAATGAATGATCGGCAACAAAGGCCCAATTGTGAACATTGCCCAACAAATAGCAATAGCTGCAAATGAGCAAGCTCATGCAGAAAGTGCTAAAAGTTTGCAATGATTTATGAAACGAAATGGCTAACGAATGGATTAAAGCAGATTCTATTGAGCAAATAACGGAATTTTGAAGCTCATAGAAAAAGCTAATCCGTCAAAAAGCCTTTGTAAATAAATTGTACATACGCTCATTTATTTTTTTTATTTTTATTTCTTCTACAAGCGAACGAGAGGACCGGAGATAGCGACTGCTGCCTTCCTCCCAGCAATTGGCATCCGGAGCCAAGCGCTGGCCTAGAAAAATACTCATCCGCTGGAACGTTGATTATTGCAACTACACGGACGGCCTACGGTGACAGGGAATGGTGAAGGCTTTTGCCGAATCCTCTCTGTTTGCTCAAAGCCAGCGGAAGATGGGGCTCTGATCGCGAGCACTGCCCCTAATTTCGCCCAACGCGTGTTCTATTGGACACTTTGCTCCTACTGCGCTCTTTGAAGGCCTGATCAGCCGGAAAAGAGGGGGATTGCAACAAAAGGCTGCTTATTTGTGCCTAGGTGTTCTATTGAATGCCAGAATGAGGGAGGAGAGTGCGATTGCACCCCCCTCAAAGTCGCAGCTCTGGCTAAGTGTGTACAGCTAATGCTGGAATGCGGCTTAAAGTCTGCAGAAACGGGACTTTGGGCTAGCACTCAGTTCCCTTCTGCCAACAAAAGAGCCCCTTTTAGGGTGCCTTGAAAAAGGGTTGAGGAGAGCCAAAGTCCCCTCCCCTACGCCCTTGCTTTTGCTTATGTCATGTTCAAGCTTAAGTGAGGCGTTGCCTGTTCCAGCTGGCTTCAAGGCCTTTACTATGCTCACCCATGCCAGGCTTGGCCAGCCCAGGGCAGGGAAGGGAGTGTAGCGATTATGAAACAGATGGGTGGATGAAAACACCCACTCCAGCTGCCGAAAAGTAGAGGCTGGCAGTGTGAAGGAATGCAAAGAGGGGCAGTTGGAAGGCGGTTGAGAGGAGGGCAGGAGGCATATTGGAATGCTAACAGAGGCCTCCATGCCGAAAACAACCTGCCGTTCCCCTTACTGCCCCCCCACACACACAAAAAGGGGCAGCTGACTCATGCCAGTGTGTGTGGATAGAATTCTCCAGAAGGTGAGCGAAAGGGGAGTGTGTAGGCCACGCCTACTCCCTCACCCCCCCCCCAAACCCCCGAGAGCTGGGCCACTCAAATCATTCGGCAGCCCAGCACTTTTCCCAACTTTTCTTCTCACACTTCCCTAGCTCATCCTAACTCTAGCGCTTCTATCATCCCCCAGGATGGATTCGGAGGGGGATGAAGGAGAGAGTGGAGAGGCAGCTCAGAGGCCCAGCTTTCAAGCTGGTGCTTCTGTGCAAGCCAAGTTTTATGATGAAATCGGGGGACGAAGGCTGACTCCACAGGAGGAAGCCAACGACCCACTGATAGCCACGAATGGAGAGGCAGCACAGAGGCCCAGCTTTCAAGCTGGTGCTTCTGTGCAAGCCAATCTCAATGATGAAATCGGGGGACGAAGGCTGACTCCACAGGAGGAAGCCAACGACCCACTGATAGCCACGAATGGAGAGGCGGCACAGAGGCCCAGCTTTCAAGCTGGTGCTTCTGTGCAAGCCAATCTCAATGATGAAATCGGGGGACGAAGGCTGACTCCACAGGAGGAAGCCAACGACCCACCAATAACAGGCCAGGTAGCCAGACGATCAGGTGATAGTCTGAGTAGTGGAACAGCCATAGTTGGCAGAACTACCACACAGACACAAGCTCAGAACCTGGGGATTAATTCGGCTGAATTGACTTCTTTTATGGAAGAATTCAGATGCCAAATGTCTCAAATGACAATAGTTTTGTCTGAAGCAATAAAGCGAGAATTTGCAATTGCAAGACAAGCTGGTAACATGGCTCAAGGACCACCAGCTAGAATGGAAGGCACGTCTGGGTATTTTCAATATACCCGGACACAAACCTCATCAACCAGATACCAGTCTTTTGATATGAGACTTGGTGCTGATACTGAGAGCATGGAATGTTTTACATTCTATGAGGCTCCAGGAATAAAGAGGAACAGTGAGCCCAACTTTGATCATGCCACCAAAAGTGGCAGACAAGGTGGAGGCCACAAAGGCCACAAAGGCCATGGCAGCCGTGGCAAAGGTGGCCAACCCAGCCGAGTGCAGCCTAATAACTCATGCAGACGTTGTGGTGGGAAGGATCACTTTCAACAACAGTGCCCTCGCCACTGCATCACCTGTAATGCCACTGGACACCGGGAAGAGCAATGCTGGCTCAGATGTCTCAAGTGCAACAAGCCTGGACATTCAAGCTTTCAGTGCCCCCTGTATCAGGGTATTTGAAAGCACAAGTTGAAGCTCAATTCAAAAATCTTGACACTTATGTCTATAAACCTTCAATTTGCTAACCTTTGTTTTGGGGTAGAGCAAATGAGGCTATGATTGAGAAGAATGGATAAAGAAAGAGAGTGCTGATGAGGAGTTGAACTGGAAAGCTGAAGGTGGAGGTGGAGAGCGGTAAGATGGAGAAGGTGAATGGGCAGAGCTTAAAGGCCTCCCATGCCCTACCCCACCCCACTCCCACTCTCTCACCACAATTTGTTCCAAAACTCCAACTCTTCTCCTCTCCTTGTGCTTACTCATGATTCTAGCTTTGAGCTCAAAGGAGCTCAAAGGAGGGCATGAGGAGAAGGAAAACTATGAGATGATGGGAACTTGACTGAGTTGCGACTTGGTTTAAAGGAAATGGTTTAGCAGTAAAAGCTGCCAAAATTGATTTGCTAAGAAAAAAAAAAAATTTCAGCCTAGAGCTCAAGCTAAGGGCTGGAGATAAATTGCAGAAACTGCTGAAGTCCAACTTCTGAGCAGGAATAAGCAAAATGGATGAAGGCTGTTTTGGCTGAGTACTATCAATTTTACCAGCACATTATCCACCCCCAGCCTAAGAATGAATGGGACGCAATTGTCCAACAAGCTAGAGAAGCATCGCAGAAATTGCTAGCTGAACAAGCGGCTGAAACAGCTGCTGGTCCTAGTCAAGATTAGGCGATTGCTTTCTTATAAATGATACAAATGTGAAAATGTCTGATTGAAATGTGATGAAGAAGATTGGGATGTGCAAGTACGGGTGTAACTGCATGTGCGGCGTCAGTGCGACAACTCCTTCCGCCTTTGCCCTCCCCACCCCCCCATTCCCCACATCCTTCGTCTTCATCTTTTCAAATTTTATGAGGTACAAGCTTCGAGTACTATAAATAAATGCCTCTGGTATTATGGAGGGTTAACTCCCAATTCCCCCATGTATTTCTTGTCCATGCGAAACAATATTGCAATTTCCATTTTGCAACAAAATTTGTTGTAAATAGGCCCAATCGAAAGCTCCCGATTCTAGCTAGCTGAGTAAATTTGGTCCAAATGTTGCATTCTAATACCAGAAATGATGCTAAGGCACATGTTTTTGATGAATTTCATATGTGTAGGCTGTTCTGTTGCCTTTTGCCTGAATTGAGTCATATTTTAAGGCTCTTTTTCCCATTGTTTATGATTGCATTTCTATGCCTCTCAAAGGAGGGCAGGGATATAGGCTGTAACACAGGCAAAAATGCTAAACAATGTCCAAAACAGCCAATTTTTGTGCAATTTGTACCATTTTGATGGTTTCTGGACCCAATTTTGTGTTTCTGGGTCATTCTGATGATTTTTGAGCCCAATTTTTGTGTTTTTGGGCTATTTTTCTTGTTGTTTGTATGCATTTTATGCTTTCAAAGGAGGGCATGTCTGTAGGGCTGACGCATGGGGCAAAAATGCCAAACAACGCACAAAATAGCGTCTGTTCTCCTTCCCCTGCCATTGCCCCTCAGTATGAGCTGACTGCAGTTTTGTGGCTAGTCTCTGCTCGTTGATATGATGCCCATCTGTACTTGGTTCATGTGCTAATGACCAAAAATCTAATTTTTGATCTTTACCACAAAGTATGCCTTTGGGCACCTAACACTCCATAATTCATGCTTCGTGCTCCATGGGACAAGCCACCTCCGGAGCATCAGACAGGGTGGAGGACATGCTGGGCCTACTGCGTGAGCAGGCGGATGGGTGGGATGGTCTGGCCAGCGTGAGTGTCCTGCGGCTAGTCTCGCAAAGCCCTGGGCAAGATCCAGTCACCCGCGCCATGCTCGTCCCAGATGGAAGCACTCCCACCGCCTTCCTTCACTTCCTTCCCAATCCTCCGCATTGGTGTGCATCAGCTGCGCTTCCCCGACAACCCGTCAAGCTCTTCGATTCACTCCCTTCCCAGTTCTACCCTTTTTGTCTCAATTATTTCATCAATCAATGGGAGCTTGTTCTATTAGGCCCAGCGAAAAGATGAGGAAAGAACTGGGATTCCTGTACCAGAGCTGGGGCAGCGAAAGCCGCGGAGTGGAGGTGCAGCAGTACCAGCCGGCCAAGCAGAAAGGAGGGATGGCTTGCGGCTTCTTCGCCCTCTCCTTCCTCATCGATGCCATCCTTGGCCAAAGCCCCGAAACTCGCCTCTACCCCTCTCAAGCTCGTCTACAGGACAAGATTCTTGCCATTGCCCGCTCTCGACAGCTACAGGTGCCCACATCTCTTTGATTTCTTGATTTCACTTCTTTTGATTTCACTTCTTTTGTGCAGACTGTTTCAACTGGAGTCGCAGTGCCAGCTCTGGAGCCTGTTAGGATCAGTCACATGACGGAGTTCTGCTGTGGCTCCATCCAACAGCCTGGTCTGGACTACATCCAGTGCGACAGCTGCGATTCCTGGAACCATGCCTCCGCAGAATGCACTAAATTATCTTCATATGAACTTCGTTTAGCTGTCCAGACATCCGCTTCCTATTTGTGTCCTCTGTGCCGACAATGAAGACGATTTGCCATCCACAAAAACAAAACACGGCAGGGTGACTCTGGCCCCCCCTATAGGGGGGGCTAGTGACAGGGTGTCTCTGGCCCCCCCTATAGGGGGGGCTAGTGACGGGGTGTCTCTGGCCCCCCTATAGGGGGGGCTAGTGACGGTGTCTCTGGCCCCCCCTATAGGGGGGGATCCAGACGTCTCTGGCCCCCCCTATAGGGGGGCGGGATATTCCTGCATATAGGTATATATGTTCCTGGAAATGCTGTACACGGGCGAATTCTCAACGGATTTGGACAAACTTTTTTTTTCCAGAAAGGTAATGCTATTCTAGGAAGATCTGGAGGGGTAGACCCGGAATTTGAGCTTTTGAAACATTACTTTTTTGGGTAGAAATGCTTGAAAACTGCAATATAGCGTTTTTGCGCTGTAGCACCTTTAATCTTGAGAATTGCACAGAAGACTTGAGTTTTTTTGTTCACAAGTCGTATATAACGATTCCAAATATATGCTTACTTTTGAAAATGGTTGAGAAACCAGAGACTTACCCTCTTGAGTGACAAACTTTCATGCATAACAATAGCATCAATAATCAGTAGCAGCTGAACGGCTGAGAATTGAACAGAAGACTTGATTTTTTTTGTTCACAAGTCGTATATAACGATTCCAAATATATGCTTACTTTTGAAAATGGTTGAGAAACCACAGACTTACCCTCTTGAGTGACAAACTTTCATGCCCAACAATAGCATCAATAATCAGTAGCAGCTGAATGGCTGAGAATTGAACAGAAGACTTTGGTTTTTTGATTCACAAGTCATATATACTGATTCTAAATCTGTGCATACTTTTGAAAATGGTTGAGAAACCACAGACTTTTCATTTTGAGTGACAAACGTTCACGCATGACAATAGCATCAACAATCAGTAGCAGCTGAACGGCTGAGAATTGCACAGAAGACTGAGGTTTTTTGATTGACAAGTCATATATTCCAATTATGAATCTGTATTTACTTTTGAAATTGGCCTATAAACCACAAACTTACCCTTTTGAGAGAAAATGTTCAATCTTGTATGAAAACATTCCTCAATTTTTGGCATCTGCTACAGGTGAATGTGGAAGGAGGAATATGCTCCGCAGTCACCTATTGCGCTTTACGCCATATACTTGTTTGATTGAAAATTGCCAGTCCGATTTTGGCCCTATGTTATAACATAGGCATAAAATGGGGGCATATCCCTGTGCCCGGGAGGTCCCCCCCGGGGCAGCCAATTTTGGCATCCCCCGGGGCAGCCAATTTTGGCATCCCCCGGGGCAGCCAATTTTGGCATCCCCCGGGGCAGCCATTTTTGGCAGCCCCCGGGGAGGCAGTTTTCGGCATCCCCCGGGGATAGGATATAGCTTTTAAAGAAGGCAGTTGTTAGCCTTATTTGAGGCATTGCTTTGCTGTACATTGGCATTCATGTATGCAACTGATTCCGGCTTGGATAGAAATGCAATGCCAAAGATGGTGTTGTGGGTGCATTGGTAGCTGATTAGGCCGGGGCTGGGGCTTGGGTGGCACCCAGCAATATTTGAACACTTCTCTTCTTCCCCCTTCCCATGCTTTCATGGGCATGCAGCCTTCCAATTCTAGCTTCAACAGCTCCGCTTCTGTCTGGTGGTCTCTCCAACCCAAGCTTCAAAACTCCAGCTCACTCTTTCAGGTACATTTCATTTCCCTTCTCTCCAGCTGAGCTTGTATTCATTCTTTCTGCTGTTTCAGACGAGTTCCGGAGAGCACTGCTGGCAATAATTGGAGCTGCCTTTCGCCACTAAAGCCTGAATCCAGACGCCTTTCTGGAGACTGCTAGGATAGCTGAATTTACTAGCACAGCAGCTGAAAGAAATGAAATGGTCTGTTGTCAGTCAGAAGGCTTCACCGAGCTGGAAATGGAGAATGTAGAGCGGATGGAGGAAGGCAGTGGGGAGCTGTGCAGCAAAACTGGTGCCTGTGGAGGAGAAGGAGGTTTCTACGTCCAGCCAAGCAGCCATTTTCGGCATCCCCCGGGGCAGCCAATTGTGGCATCCCCCGGGGCAGCCAATTTTGGCATCCCCCGGGGCAGCCAATTTTGGCATCCCCCGTGGCAGCCATTTTTGGCAGCCCCCGGGGAGGCAGTTTTTGGCATTGCCCGGGGCAGTGTTCTGAAGCAGTGGATTTCTGATCTCTCTCGGAAGAGTAGATGAGGTGGCCACCAGACAGGAGCGGAGCTGTTGTGTTTGAAGATTGCTCAGCTGGTGGTCATTGCTGTAGCATTACATATATGGAGTTTAGATATATAGTTAATTACTTGCTCTGGCTTGTAGGTTATGATTTGAGGGTCTTCTTTGTGTGCTCCTGGCCTTCGCCTTCTGCTTCCAGTTGAGCTTGTTCTTTGTCTGCAACCCTTCTCGCCTCATTTCCTCTCCCAGGCATTCCTAGCATTTCGTTTGTTTCTCAAACGAGGCCCCGAGGTTCTGATGAGCATGGGGCGGGCAAGGGTGGAGCGCATGACCTGCTAACCCCTCCTCAGCCACCTCCGACAGTACCCCCGCTGCTGCCATTCCGCGTGGGGCCTGCCAGCCGCCCCCCTCAGCCCATCCCCTTCCCTCCTTGCCTCGCTCTGGCCCTGCCCTTCACTTCTATTGCTTTTTGGTCAAGTAAAAGAGAGGGTTCGCTGGTGTTGGTCTGCTCGCACGAGATGGAGGGCAACATGCAGCACTAGGGCCTCGACATCTCCGGCTATGGCCAGGCCACCATTGGTCTCGTCATCAGCATCGATGCCGTCTTCTTCCTCTTTCTCTCCCACCCCCTCACCTCCTCCCGCAACCTCTGCCGGTCTCTGTCCGTCACCACCCAAGCCTCAGCCCTGGCCTAATCAGCTACCAAAGCCTCAAAGAAGGCTAACAACTGGTGTCTTTAGAAGCTATATCCTATCTCCGGGGGATGCCAAAAACTGCCCCCCCGAGGGCTGCCAAAAATGGCTGCCCCGGGGGATGCCAAAATTGGCTGCCCCGGGGGATGCCAAAAATGGCTGCCCCGGGGGATGCCAGAAATGGCTGCCCCGGGGGGGACCTCCCGGGCACAGGGATATACCTGATAAAATGGCCAAAAAAATTATGTTCTTAAAATACGATTTTTTGGGCATGAAATGTTCTATTGGGATCCCATGCACCCTGCTGTATCATTTTTTCCCCAGAACTAATGTCAATCTGCTCAAACGGAGATGATCTGTTTCCTATGTTATAGCATAGGCAATGTTAAAGCATAGGAAATTGGGCATTTCAGTTTAAGAAGTTTGAGACCATAAATATTTTTTAAATATGCCATAAAAAGCATCGGTTTTAGCATGGTTTTGAAGGTGGAGAAGGCTAACAGCTAACAGCTAACAGCTGTTTTTCTCTGTAGTTCTTGTGTTGACGCCCAATGCTGCTGGTAGTAGCATGATGCCGGGGTCATTGACGACTTCTGGAACTGACTGCCCCAGCTCCCTATCGGTCGCTGGGAAAACTACAAGGCTTCAAAAACTCTGCGGCAAAGTCACTCTGCGGCAAATTCCTGAGCCCTCCCGCCGCCTGGAGAAACTTCGCGATGCCAGCAAATGCTTTGAGTTCCTCCTCTTCTCAATGCCCTCTTAGCTTTCCTTGTGGCGATATGCAGCAGTAACATAGCGAGATTCTCTTTTCATCGTCACCGGAAGGGGAGGCAGAGCAGGACAGGTTTAGGGCATCGGAACACAATATACAGCAACTGATCCCGGCCTCCCTTCCGCCCGCCTCATCGACAGTCAAGGTCAACGAAACCGGCTTGGGAAACGTCACAGCGCACCCGCGGGGCGACCGGGAAAGGACCGAAGTGATCACACCACCAACCAGAGCAGGAAGAGGAACGGGGCCTCGAATCTAAGCTACAAGCACCACCATGCTACAGGGGACAGGAGGGGAATCACGGTCCAGACTGTGCAACAGTGGAACAACTTCCGAGTCAGTAGCACTGATTGGGCCGAGGACAGCGGGCGTCGTCGTGGAAGGACGGAGTAGTAGACCCGAAGCGATAGACTTCACGATCCAGCTGGTCGAACGTCCTTCCGTTCCGGGCATTGATGAGGAGGTGGGATAGGTCGAGGTCGAGGCCCGCGGGGGAAGGATGATCGCATAGTCGTGGAGACGGTTATGGTGACCGGGCTTAGGACTGCAGATAGAGTGAGAGTCGAGCTCCGTCGGGTCTCTTCAAAACCATCCGGCGTCGGTGTTCCGAATATCGGCCTTCCCCATCGAAGCATCACTCGAGTATCTTGTGGACCCCTATGGCGACGCTAATGCCATTGGGTTGCAGGATGTAGGTCCCGGTCTGAGAGCCGAACTGTTGGAGATGGAGGTCGCGACCATTGTCAATCTTGATGACGAAGTTGTGCCTTTTGGACTCGGCTGCCTGCTCTCCCTCTTTGACCGTCGGAGTGGGACTGCCTTCTCGGCTCTGAGTGTCGGTGGGGAAAGGGGCGATAGCCGGCTCCGATGGGATGGGGTCGGTGACCTTCTCTTGTCTTCGTCTTGCGTTTACCCATGTCGGACCCATCTTTGTATCCTCTTCGAGCCAGTTGCGGATACGTTGATACACTACTTCCAGCATGGGATTGATGCCGTCAAGGTCGAGCATCCAGGGTGGCCTCGGAAGTAACAAGATTCCTGTGGCCAGTCGATCCATCCATGGGGAGTTTGCGTAGTGGTCCTTGAGACGGATAGTTGGGAAAGAGCCGGACAGTGGGCCAATGGCCTGCCAGAACTCGGGAGGCGAAAGGGATTTGTCCATGTCCCAACATGTGGACAGTTGGACTTCGGTTAAGCGGCCTCGACGCGGCTTGAAGAAGTCGAAGATCATCTGCTTGCGGACTCCATCGAAGCTGCAGTAGTCAAAAACGATCACCTTGTTGTCTAAGCACATCCCCTCGAACATCAGCAGCATTATCTTCAGTCCCCTGGCGCTGAGACCTTGTAGTATGAGCTTGTCCGCTGAGATGTGGTGAAAGTAGTTGAGGAGTTGTTGTTGCTCCTTGGGGTCAGAGATAGCATCGGTGAGTCTGAGCGTGTTGCCGGTGAAGCTCCTGCTTAGACTCGACCTCTTCTGGTTCGTGATTCACCGCGTCCCTCCAGGCTGTTCTGTAGAGTGAAGAAGGGTATGGGAGGAGGCGTTAGGATGGATAGAGGAGGTGTCCAGGCGGGACGTCTTCGATGGCGGCTCACTGTCTTCCTCTACTTCTCCTGGGACTGACTCATCGACAAACTTCTCCAGGTGAATCTCCAGCCAATACCACGCTGACACCGTCAGCGAACAAAAATGGACCTTGGGTAAGGTTTCCCAAGGAGCTCCGTCCACTAGATGATGCCACTTGGAGCGCATTCCTCCCTTAGGATGTCGTTCTCCTTCCTGAGAGTGGATTGCCATCTTCGCAAGCTCCCTCCTTGGCAGCAGTGTCTTCATCAACAACGAGGCTTGTGACGATGATAGATGATGTGAAGTTAGGTGCTCGGCATTGAGATGAGGCCAGGCAGGCGGAACTTCCTCCTCTCGGTCGGGAAGGACAGTCTAAGCATCGCCGTTTGTCTCCTTTCTGTGTCCCTTCTTTCTCCTTTCCGGGAGAGTCTGGTGTTTGACTTCGTTTCTCTGCTGGGATAACTAACTCTGTGATAGAGTAGAGATGTTCAGGATCTATGTCCGAGTAGTGCAGGTAGTGCTAGTCTGGTCGGGTACTCGGATTGGGTACTGGATTGGGTACTCTTCTCCTTCCCAGCGGCCATAAGGTGTTGAAGTGATGTGGGCAGCTGTTGCTGGGTGGTGGCAGAGTGGAGGTTCGCGCTCTGGTGTCCGTCCGTCTGTTGAAGTGACCGATTGATCCGGAGTGTGCGATAGTTGTTCTTCAGCTGACTGACGTGTTCAATGGTCAGGTAGTTTCCTGTGGTATCTTCCCACTGCCGTCATCTAACTGTGCGAAGAGGGGCACTCGGATAGGCTCGCTGAATAAGGTAGTCCAGAGTCTGCCCATTGTTGCTCCTTGGCTTGCTCTGTGGAAGATGGATAGAGGGAAAGGATAGGTCGACAGGTTCTTAGGGAGTGTCAATCCGGTGGTGGCAAGTCCGATGGAAGCATCATCCCATGGCTCTTTTCCTTTTGATGGAGGTTACGTGGTGAGGCGATGGTGGTCGTGAGAAACTATGCAGGGGTGTAGTTGCATAGATATCTTGAATGGGGTAGTGTTGTTGTACGTTAACCAGTAAAGAGGTAACGCAGTAGTCGCGGGCTAGGTCAACTCCAAGAGGAACTGATGAACTGGACCGTTCAGAGAACCTGTGGCGATGGTTGACGGTTTCTGAACTGGTGAAAGTCGTCAGACTGTTGAAGCTGGTCACTGCAGGATAGTGGCTAGGAGCCCGTTGGAGGAGTATGTGCAGGTTGGAGATCTCAGTGGGTTGCAATGGGAGGTGACAGCTATGACAGGTCACGTCCCATGATATTCGGTGACAGAAGACAGGTTGCCGTGGTCAGTGTCCGAGTCGCTGCCAGCATGTGCAAAAGCGCTGTCATCTGAGGCCTCCAGTTGGTGAGAGCCAATGCAGTCCAGATTGCGATTATGGTCATCCATGAGGCGGAAGTGGAGGCTGCATAAGCGCTCCAGAAAGATTCAGGTTTTTCTGAAGCCCACCAGTGGCGGGGGATGGAATGGATGACGTCCATGACTCCTTGTCTCGCGTTGAGGAGGTATGGTGAGCCGTCGACAGATGAACTGTGAGGCACAATCTGGGTGGTGGCCAGAGAAGAAAGATGGCAGGGTCAATCACCGGCATGGCTCCGAGTGGGTGAGTCTTTGAGGCTGGAGGTCATAGTGGTCGTATGGCGAATGACTGCCGAATGAGGTCAAGAGTCCATTTGAAAAATTTTTTTTTTTTTTTTTTTTTTTTTTTTTTTTTTTTCCCCCCCCCCCCCCCCCCCCCCCCCCCCCCACCCCCCCCCCCCCCCCCCCCCCCCCTCTATTTTTTTTTTTTTTTTTCCCCACGCCGGTCTTGATTGTGGTCATGCAAGTGGTGCAGGAGGTTCAGATTGGTGCGGCGGAGGTTGCCCAACAAGCCCGACGCGCGGGAGCCTGGGATGGTGGTCCCCATTGAAGTCATCTGCGACTCCGTTGTTGAAGTTGCAGTCGTAGTCCCAAACAGCACTATCCGTCAGAGGCAAGAAGAGCTAGATGCGCTCTTCCAGTTCCCTTGATGGGTGTACTGAAGGCTCCTTGCTTCCTGGACAAAGCTGAGATGGTAGTAGGTCAAGAGCCGGATGCCTCTCTCCGCAGACTGAGGACTATGAGAGTGACGATGAAGACATGAATGCTGATGGTGTTGTACATCTCGCAGTTCTGTCTCTTATCTCGTTGAGAGGTAGGTGCGAAGATGGGAGTTAGTGAGGTCATCTGAAGCTCAGTCTAGTTCCTTCGCCATTGAGGCCTCTGTCGGTGGAACTGAGAATCAGAACTCATCCATGCCCTTTCATTCTTGTCCAAGATAGCGCTTTTCGGCGGATGCAGGTCCAGTGCCGTCTCATTGATCTGTGAGGATTATCGAGGACAACCCTTGAGGATGAACGGAAGTCACACTCAAACGACTTCTTATTGTTTGAAGGGTCATCTGGCTTGAGAAGTCAGTGTGGCTGGTGGATGTTCCGACGGTCTCCAGACTCATGTATGGAAGCCTGAACTGCTGACAGCAGCTGCCGGAGTTCTTCCTTTTCGCTCGCTGAGATGTCGACACGAAGGTGGGAACTAGTGAGGTCCTTGAGGCTCAGACTAGTTCCTTGGCCGTTGAGGCATCTGTCAGTAGAGCAGATGACCGGCATCCCTCCTTGCTCTCTGCTCCCTTCCAAATGACAGTTCTCTGCGGGAGAAGTTCCAGTGCAGCTTAGTTGGTCCGTGAGGATTGTTGAGGACAACCCTCTGGTCTCAGTCGCCTCCTGTCAGTCTCCCGCAAGAAGTTGGAGACATGAAAGCCAGTGTGACTGTCAGAAGGCTCCGGCAGTCTCCCGTCTTAGGCAGGAGGCCTGAACTGCTGACAGCAGCAGAGGGAAGTCTGGAACCCCCTCCGGCAGCAGTAGGAGACTTTGCATCCTCCGGCATCAATTGAGAGGTGCGGGCCTTCAGCAGTGTCCAGCGAAGGACCTCGGCCCCTCATTGTCCATGAGTAGAAGGTCTCCGTCACCAGCTGTGGTGGTAGGAGTCCTGAGTGGCTGGTAGCAGCTGAACAGGAGCTGGGTAGGAGCTGGTATGTCTTCCACCCAAGGTAGCCAATCTCAGCTTAGTCAGTCCGTGAGGGTGTTGAGGGCGACCCTGAGGACTGGGGGAAGTTGCACTCCAAGGACTTCTTTGCTGTTTGAAGTGGCATCTACGCTCAATTGCCTCTAGTCAGTCTCCAGTAGTAGGTTGGAGGCATGAGAGGCCGGTGTAGCCGGTGGAAGGCTCCAACAGTCTCCAGTCTCATGCAGGAGGCCTAAACGGCTGACGGCAGCAGATGGAAGTCTGGGAAGCTTCTGGCGACGGTAGGCGGCCTTTGTATTCTCCAGTATCAGATTGGAAGTCCGGGTCTTCCACGGTAGCCAATGAGAACCCTTGGCCACCAGTTGTGGAAGTAGAGGCCTTAATCGGCTGGACAGAGGCATGAGTGTCCTCCTGTCAGGGTAGGTGATCTCAGTGGTCTCCGGTGTCATGATGGAGGCTTGAGAAGTTGGCGGTAGCAAGCCGAAGACCTGTCGGCCTCCAGTAGCATGCTGGAGGCTTAAGAATCCGGTGGTGACTGACGGGAAGGTCTGACAGCCTCCCGTGGGCAGTGGGTCTTCCTGTGCTCGCCTGTCGGGTTGAGATGCCGTTGAATAGCACTGGCATCCCTCTGGTGTAGAAGATGTCTACTGTTGTAGTCAATCAGTAGTCACTTGTCAGGCTGTCATCTGTCGCATTGTTGAGAAAGTGTTGGCCAAAGCTGAGCTGGTAGAAGGAGCTCTGTTTGGACCAGATGCAACAGGTGTAGGGTGGGAAGTGTAGGGATGGAGAGTAGAGCAGGAGCTATAGCTGTGTTTTATGCCGGCGAAGAGTCCGGTTCTGTTGGGTACTCTTCCCTCCCGGCGGCCGAGGAGATTGTGTGTAGGGTATGTGGCGCCAATGATGCATATCTCGGTGCAGTGATGGTTGGGCAAGCGAGGCTGGAGGGTCATGTTGGCCCAGGCCAAGATGGCGGAGTGCAGGAGGCTTTGAGCCTTTGTCCAAGGGTTGATGGAGGGATGACTGCATGAGATGGTGTTGCAGCTCTTGTCACTTCAGTTAACAATGGGCAGGATGGCGGCGAGGCAGAGTAGGTGGGCTCTGATTGGGTTGCCGGTGCAAAACCTGCAGCTCAACACTGACTCTCACAAACGCTGCCGCTGTTAGGAGTCGACGAAGTGAGAAGTAAGGGGTCTGCATGCCATCCGAAATGCAATCTGGTAGGTGATGAGTTGGTGTTGGCCATGCACTATGTTGCCATCCAGGCAGAAGCTGTCAGCCAACCGTCCAGGTTCCTGCAGGCCAAGTTCAGGCTGGCATCGTACTGAGAAAGAGTATGATGCGGCCCGAAGGATTGTTAGAGCCTGCGTCAAAACATGGCGTCCTTGAAGGGGTTGAGCTGCTGGACGTTGGGCTTGGTCTTGAACTGGCCGATGTAGAAGATGATGGCGAAGCTGAACTCGGACTGCTTCATGCCGATGAACATGTCCGGCAGGAAGCAGAACTGCAGTAGTGCAGAGTGGAGCCCTGGAGACTAGCACTATGTGGCGGTGGGCAGGTGATAGAAGGCAGTGGATGGGTTAGGCACTGTGCTTGACGTGGAATGTGCCGGCGGCCTTGCCGTTGAAGGCAAGCAGGAAGCAACCGCGTCTCACAGCTGTTGCCATCCAGACCTTCCTGTTTGCCGTCGTCGAGCAGTAGTCCAAGAAGACGTGTTCTTCTGGCCATCAGGGGAGCTGAATAGGCTCTCCTAGCCTTCGATGACTGGGCTGGCGAGTGGCTTTTGTGGATTGTGAAAGCCGGGGACGGAACTTGCATCACCACTCCCAAATGTTCCCTTGGGCTCTTGAGTTCCACTCACTTCTCCTTGTTTGTGTCTCAGGCTGTTAGGATGCATCGCTTTCTTGAGCGATTCCTTTGATTCCCATTCTTCCCCATGGTGCATCATTGAGTTGCTCCTTTTTGAGCTGTGCTTAATACGGAATGTGCCAGTGGCCTTGTCGTTGAAGGCAGGCAAGAAGCAGCAACAGATGCCCTCCAGGATGTCCGGCTTGCCGTAGCCAAAGCTGAGCAGGCAGAAGGAGCTCTGGTTGGTCTAGATGCAACCAGTTGGTCCAGATGCAACAGTTCCTCCTTGAGGCCGGCGAAGATGCAACAGTTCCTCCTTGAGGCAGTCCACGAAGTGGCTGTGGAAACTGCAGAGCTTGGCGTTCGGGAAGTGGCAGAAGGCGCAGTGTACCGCGTCCATGAAGCCATGTCCCACGACGTTGATGAAGGCCAAGATGGCCGCTTGTCATTGGGATATCCATGTGTTGTCACTGCTCTTGAACATTGTTATGTTTGGTAGTACTGGGGTGGAGCAGGTGGTGGTTCCGGAGGAAGGGAGCTTCTCCATTGTTGGTCATGTACTGGTCGGGTACCCTCTGTCCTCCCGGGGGCGGGGGTAGAGAGGGTGGTAGGGCCAGCAGTGGTGGTGGGTATGGGGAAGTTTCCAGGCGCCGAGAGAGGAAGGCCAAGGCTGTCTGAGCGGAAGTCTGTGTCTCTGGGAGTGGTGGAAGAACTTCCATTGCATCAGCCATCATTAGGCCTCCTTGAAGAAGGCGCTGAGGCGGTGGGGTGATTAGAGCTGACAAATGGGCGTCAGTGTTTGCAGAGGCCGCTTTTTGCGAGGGGCGCAAAAAGGCGGGGGGTGGTGGCAGGGCAGAGTCATTAATCGCCGTTGTTTGCCGCTCCTTGGAGGCCGTTTTTTGTGGAGGGGAGCGCAGGAAGAAGGGTGTGGTTGTAAGGAGGGTCATTAATCTCCCGTTGTTTGTGCTCTCTAGGGGCCGCTTTTTCAGAGCTTGCGCCAAAAACGTAGGCCCGCGGAGAGGAGAGTGGAGGGGGGCAATTAGTCCGCCCTCTCTTCTTGCCGCCCTTCTTGCAAAGACTGGGGGAGCAGGTTCCTGCTGGCCGGGGCAGGGGTGTTTTGCAGGGGAGTGTGTGGCGCGCTGAAGGGTGGAGTGTACAGCGAAGGGGGTGCAGGTTGAGGGGGCTGTTTTTGCCGGGTGACGAATAGCAGGTGGAAGGGCTTGTGTAGGCGGCAAATTGGCGCAGGGACTTTTAGCCAAGCTTTGCCATCTGAAGTCCGCCGCCGTGCACCTTACGAACTATTGAAACAGTCGCAACATGCAGCACTCCATGAGTTTTCGATGAGTCCTGATTATTGAAGCAGTCATTGTCGGGTTTCGTAGCAGACGCCTAGTAGTCCGCACTTCTCGAATCAGCCACCGGTCTGGTTGCGAAACGGACTCGTAGTAGTCCGCACTTGATGAAATCAGCCGCCTAGTTGGCTGCGAGGCGGACTCGTAGTAGTCCGCACTCATCGAGGTCAGCCACCAGTTTGGCTGCGAAGCGGACTCGTAGTAGTCCGCACTCGACAAAATCAGCCGCCTAGTCGGCTGCTAAGCAGACTCCTTGTAGTCTGCACTCGTCCAGTCAGCCGCCAGTTCGGCTGCGAGGCGGGCTCCTAATGGCCCGCACTGACGAGATCAGCCGCGTAGTCGGCTGCTAAGCAGACTCCTAGTAGTCTGCGCTCGTCCAGTCAGCCGCCAGTTTGGCTGCGAGGCGGACTCCTAATGGCCCGCACTGACGAGATCAGCCACGTAGTCGGCTGCTAAACAGACTCCTAGTAGTCTGCGCTCGTCCAGTCAGCCGCCAGTTTGGCTGCGAGGCGGACTCCTAATGGCCTGCACTGACGAGATCAGCCGCATAGTCGGCTGCTAAGCAGACTCCTCGTAGTCTGCGCTCGTCCAGTCAGCCGCCAGTTCGGCTGCGAGGCGGACTCCTAATGGCCCGCACTGACAAGATCAGCCACCAATTTGGCTGCTAAACAGACTCCTAGTAGTCTGCACTTGTCGAATCATCCCCTGGCGGAGTTCGACGGAGGCTGAGGGTTTTGTGTTCCGTACTCCTTCCCGCGTCGATAACCAGCCGCCTGGTAGGCTGGGCGCTGTCATTTGCCTCCTAGTAGGCCTGCGCGGTCGCGAATTCTGTGCTCATCAGCTCAGAGTCCCGTAAGACAAATTCGCTCTCCTCTGCATCCTCCTCCCATCCGTCGATGGCGCGAGGTGGCAAAAGGCGTACTAGGCCTTTGCAGAGTAACAAGGTGGGCCCTCAGCCCGAAGTGAGTAAGAACGAGGGTGCTTTGCCAGCTCCCTCACGTGGCAGCCGCTCCCATGTCGGCCGCCCCTGCCTTGATTCCTGCTTCTCTCCCGCTTCCTCAGCAATGCGGCAGAGGGGGGCAGGGCGTGCCCTTGCAGTCGTTCCGCCTCCCCCCCATAAGGGCGACGGATTGAGTAGCAAGAGGCCGAGTAGTTGTTGCCCGCTGGCTCCTAGTAGCTCTTAGGCGGGGCTTTCCGCTGGCATCTGAATTCACGGTTCAATCCGCAGTCGGAGTCCACAGAGGAAGGCTGCTGTGAAAGAAATGCGAAGGACAGATGCTGCGTCATTGGTCATCCTCAGGTCTGCAGTCGGAGTCCACAGAGGAAGGCTGCTAGAGATGAGGGGGGTTGACCCTTGAAGGTTGAGTCACGCTGTTTGCCAATTCCCACCTGCAGTCGGAGTCCACAGAGGAAGGCTGCTGAGGGGGAACTGCAGGGACAGATTGACTTGATTGAGTTGCTGCTGTTTGGCACTTTCCGTCCACAGTCGGAGTCCACAGAGGAAGGCTGCTGGAACGGGAGTGCAGGGACAGTCTGAACTCCTAGTGGCCGTAGGCCTGTGCCTGCCAGTTCAGGCCGTAGATGAGTGGCCGGAGGCCAGTGCCTGCCAATCAGGCCGTCGTTGAGTGGCCGAAGGCCAGTGCCTGCCGAATCAGGCCGTCGAAGAGTGGCCGGAGGCCAGTGCCTGCCAATCAGGCCGTCGTTGAGTGGCCGGAGGCCAGTGCCTTGTTCATGTCGCAGTTGAAGGCGATCTAGATGCCGCTGAGCTTGATGAACAAGGCCGAGTAGAAGTTGGCCGGAGGCCCGTGCCAGACGCATTTCAGTCCTTTGTAGCTGAAGAGCTGGGAGGAAATGTGTTGGCCGTTGATGATCATTGACGCGTCATTCTGGGCAATCAGTTGATTGGCGGGGAATGAGTAGCGGTCAATGGGCGTCTTGTGGAAGGCGGAGACCTGGAAGCCAAAGCCGAAGCCGTAGGCGGAGGCCTTGAAGCCGCAGTCCTTGCAGATTTGCGCCATTTAGAGGGCCGGCAAATCTTAGTCAGACGCCGTAGAACCAAAGTTCTTGAGACTTCTTCTTTTATCCGCTTTTAGGATAATAGAAGCGTCAAATTTCCGCCGAATTATTTCATTAAAGTTAAACTTTAATGTTCCCGTTTGGCGTTGACTTGAAAGGCAGGGCTAATTAGCTCCGCTGGCTGGAGCTGGGCGGAGGCATTCTTGTCCTGCTTTCAGGCCAAAGACGGCGTAGTCTTTGAAGGCACTTTTCGATGCCGCTCCATCCAAGGCCTCTAAGAAGGGGGTAGAGGGGTAGGATGAAGGTACGCAATCGGACTGTTCATCTATCCGCTGCCAAGGTAGAGCTGGTTGAGGCCGTGCTTGTCGCAGAAGCGCTAGAAGCTCCAGGCGTTCAGCTCGGCGGCCTTGGCCATGTCAAATTGGAACAGTGTTTGAGGGTTGCAATAGGTGTAGGAGTGGAGGTGACGGGAGACTTAGCAGGTCCGTCGGTGTCCATCTGTATGCTGGCCAAGCGGCGTTTGCAGGAGCAGCTGAGGCGTTTCTCTCGCTCCGCAAAGGGGCGCTGGGAGGTATAGATGGGCAGGGTGAGAGGGTGTAGGAGAATGTCGGCGTCCTTCTCTGCGCTGTTCAAGTGGCGCCAGGCGAATCTGGAGCCCTTGGCGGAGCGCAGCTCTTATTAGGCCGTGTTTGATTGGCCTTTCATTGATGGGGGCTTAAGATGGAGGGGGGGTGGATTGAAGGTCCGCTGATACGCCGGCGCTGCAATAGACGAGAGTCTTGTAGCGGCGGTAGTAGAAGCTGGACTTCGCCTTCCATCTAGATGAGGATTGGAGGGGGAGGTTTGAGGTGTCATTGGTGATGACGTTGATGGCGACGATGCGAACGCTGGTCTTCTGTCTGATGATCTGCTCGGCCTTGGCCAGTTTGTTCAGGTTCCCGTCCAGGGTACTCTTCCTTCTTGCGGGCGGTGGAGAAAGAGCAGACAAGTTGAACTTGTACACTGTGGATGGAGCCATGGAGGCTCTAGGCCAAGTGAAGGCAGAAGAAGGGACGCATTGTCGGTGATGCGAAAGGTGGAGCGTTAAGCAGGGCAAGCTTAAACGCCTATCGCAATTGAGGATGGAGGGGGGGTAGAGAGGTGTAGGGGATGCGGACGTTGTTGATGGCGGCCATGTGGAAGAAGCAGGGCAAGGGCTTCTTGTTGGAGCTGGGCCGCTTGGAGGATTGCAGAGAGCCTTTGTAGGTGGCTCTTGAAGCATCAAAGATAGGCCAATGGCTGTCAATTTCAGAAAGTATTACTTTCTGCTCGCTTCTTGCGACGTTGATGGAGGCTGTTCTGAGAGGTGCGCTGAAGTTACGCAGCTTGGGATGACAGTTGTCTCAACTTGCCGCAGCTCGGGATGACACTGAGCAATTGCAAGGCTGTGTCAGCGTGATTTCTTGAGTTCTTCGCCGTATTGAGCTGAACTCCTGGAAGCTGCTCTCAGAAGGCCAGTCCAAAGAGGGTCCATTGGCTGGGCCAAGAGTGGCGGAGTTGAGGAGAGCTGGCGCAGCAGCGTTGCCAGAATGCCACTCCAAAATAGGCCTTTTGAGTTACGCAAACTTTGCGTTTAGCATCTCTTTTGCCCATTTTGGAATTGTCGAAAGAAGCGTAGATAGAGTTTGCATATCTTTGCAGATAGTGCAAAGTCTAGGAGGCGGCGCTGGGATGGAAGTTGGCCCAGTTGCCGGTGTGCTGGCAGAAGCCAGCCAGGAAGCCATCCATGTTCCCGTTGGCCTTGTACACCACCGACCTCTTACTGCTGGGCGGAGTAAGGGGAAGGGTGCAGTGCAGGGGACCTTAAAAGGTCTGCGGAGGACGTCTTCCAGGAGGTGGCCTGCATGACGGCGTACGCGATCATGAAGTTGCAGAAGCGGTTGTGGAAGCCGCCCAGGTTTCCGTAGGCCTTGTACACCACCGACCTCTAGGGACGTAATAGGAGGGAGGGTGGGGCTTTGAGGCCTCTTGAAGGAACTTGGTTGAGGCGTCTTCCAACAGGCAGAGCTTCATGGCGCAGAAGGTGTCCATGTAGTTGCCGAGGTTGAAGAAGGCGAATACGCTGGACTTGCACGGCTTGATGCTGGAGCAGAGTATAGGCAGCAAGCCGTAGTCGGCGTCGATCAGAACGGAGTCCTGGAGTGGTCCAGTGTAGTTGCTGTTGGGCTGGAAGTGGCAGAGGCCGCAGTCGAAGCCGTCCAGCATGCTGCACTGGTTGCAGTCCTTAGAGATCTGGACGCGGTTGTGGTGCTCCAGGAAGCCGTAGCGAAAGCGGCGGACTATGTCTGGAATTGACGCTATCTTCAACGGCAGGCAGAAGGAGGGGGAGGTGGGCCATGGTCCCAATCTTCCAATGCGCATTAGCGGAGGCAGGCGCAGTGGAAGTAGGCCTTGGAGGCGTTGTGCTCGTAGCTGACGCCATCCTCAAAGAGGTCCTTCTGGCCGCAGGTGAGCAGGCTGAGGTTGCAGATGACTGGGAGGCCGTAGAAGCGGCAGTGGAGGCAGTCCACTAGGCTGGGCCTGTTCCAATAGTTGTCTGCGTAGAAAAGTAGAGGCCGCTCGTGAGTCATTTTGACTTTTGTCTTTCGGCATTGCTTTTCGAAATTCACGTGATCATAAAGATCCGTAAACAAAGCGATGTTGAAAGACGGCAATTGACTCTGAAGTTGGCCTATCTTTTCTTCAGCGATGCTCGAAAGATTATAAATCCGCGAGGATTCATAAACATGTGGGCTGGCAAGGTTGCAGCAGGCAGCAGGGAGTTTTGAGAGCTGTCAATGGTGATCTCAAAATTCTAGCAGCGTAGACGTTGCTTCTGCTGGATAGCTGGCATTGGCTGGCCGGCGGAGTTGCAGCAGAGGCCATAAGTTTGAAAACTGGCCGGAGCCAATTTTTGAACTCTGGCAGCGAAAGCAAGCAGTTTGCTGGTGGCTGCAGGCAATTTCAAGATCCGTCCAAGGATAATGAAATTGTCATCGACGATGCTTGCGTAGACGGCATGAAAACAACTTTGCAGTTAGTTTTCAATGCCCAAGCAGCAGAGTTGCGTTTGTGCCGACGTTGACTGGAGCTGGCAGTGAAGATCTTTGAAATTGGACAGTGGTCAATTTCAAAGTCCAGCAGCGAAGACAGATCGAAGCTGGTAGCTGGCAGCCGAAGAGAATATTCAAAATCCATTTCAGGATGATGAAATTCTGTAGACAATGCTGATGACGTCAGCATGAAAAGAAACTTTTCAGTTAATTTTCAATGCCTGGCAGCAAAGTCAAATCTCGTCTTGATTGTCGGCGTTGAATGATTTCATAAAATCCGCAAGGATAGAATGAAATCATTGAAGGGAATTGCTCTTTGAAGAGAACTTTTCAGTTCACTTCAAGACCCTGTGGTGCAGCAGATTACGGTAGCAAGTGTGCCATGTGACGTCAGAGTTTCCTGGCTGCCGCCCAAAGATGGCGTGAGGGCTGGAAACTCGGCACTGCGATGTTGCTGATGAAGAGCGGACATTGAAAAGAGACATAGAAGTCAATTTCCAATTCCATGCAGCGTAGTCGCAGTTGCTGCCACATAGAAGTTCACGAGGCCGGCTCTGGCTGAGTGAAGTTCTGGGGCTGCAGGGTGTCCTGTCTGGCAGTGAAGCAAAGTCCAGCAATGTAGACTGGGCTCGATTCGCTGTCCTTGCACTGTAGGTTGGTGACTGGGGCTTTTGACTCGATCGCTGGTGGTAGAAGGCGGCGAGGTCAAAAGGCTGGAAGTTGTTGCGGAAGCGGAAGTTGGCGGAAGTGGTGCTGGGCATTGTAGTAGCATTGTAGAGGTGGTCGGTCGAGGTACAGATAAGCTAATCAGCTCTCTGATCTACCAAACGCTGTGGCGATATGCAGCAGTAACATAGCAAGATTCTCTTTTCATCGTCACCGGAAGGGGAGGCAGAGCGGGACAGGTTTAGGGCATTGGAGCACAATATACAGCAACTGATCCCGGCCTCCCTTCCGCCCGCCTCATTGACAGTCAAGGTCAACAAAACCAGCTTGGGAAACGTCACATTTCCTATTGGCATGACTGACCTGCTGGTAAATTCATCCATCCATGCTACTAGCCCAGTCTTCAACTGTGATCCATCTTGAAAATGTTTTAGTTGATTTCCATTCAGGCTGGGCCTTGAGTCTGGCCTCCAAAACGCGGGAATAAAATAAAGCTGCAGATATTGAGGCGACCGGAAGTGCTGCAGTGTCCCTTCCCCAGTGGCTCCACCACCGACCTGCACCACAACTACGTGGACTGTGTCCGCTTTGTCGGACTCCGTCTCCTCCTCTCCAAAGTCCCCCTCCTTTCTCCTATCGTCTGGCATAAGGGAGAGTCTTGGAGTCCTGCGATCGAAGCCTGTGCCTCTGGCACTTCGGGGAGTTTCTGGACAAGGCCGTGGATCCAGTCCTTCCTGGCGGCAAGGTCCCATCAGCCCTTTGCAACCTCTATGACCCCTCACGGTGATGCAATAATGCCCTGTCAGGCAGAGACGAACGTGAACCTGCTCTGTGAGACGGCCATCCTCAACTGGGACCTGTGGTTCCTCAATTCGCCATCCATCCTCAGTTCAAGGCTAGTCCTGGCCAGTTTCAGCTCGGTTTTTGCCCTATAAGTCTTCCTTCCATTCAGATGGTGGCAGCCGGGAATGCATCCGGCAAAATCTTCCTCTGGCCAATCTCCCAGGCGCTGGGCGAATGCGAGTTGGTGCTTTTGAGGGTTTTTGAAGGATCACAGCTTTATGAGCTGGAGAGGAGAAGGTAATGCCTCACGGCCATTGCCAAACCATAGAAAGAGAGGCAAGAACACTGCAAAAGTAGAGAAGCCAATCAGTTGCAAAGGATCCTATCAGATAACCAGGAAGGAAGCAATAGTTGGTAATAAATCAATACTGGCGAAACAGGAGGTGAGGTGGAATTCCTGGGAAATAACTTTGAATGAAATTGAGCATGGTTTGATAGGCCAGTGACGCTGAGTCATGCGAGCTGTCACCGACCCATTCGCCAGGTGGAGTTCAGCAACTGCGGCTGATATTTGATTGCTGAGGTGAGGGATTCCTCAATGCTCTGCCTTGTCCATTTGCTTCTCTCTCTTTTGGGTTGCCTTTTTCTCTCTGAATATGTTGGGTAATAACCAGTTGCAATGCAAGGATAAAACACTGAAAAGTGCATCTTAAACTCAGCAAAGCAACTAAAATGAGCCCTCGCGAATTCCTACTTTATCAAGAATTAAAACATCTCTCAAACTCCACTAAAACTTAGAAGCTACCAACACAAAACTACATCACCAAAGTTCACGTTTGGGAATAGGGTGAGGTGAGGTGATGAAAGAGTGAAGGGATTGTGGGAGAGAGAGAGGGCAGACACTGGCTGAGAACCTTCTAGAAAGGTGGGATAAGCATCCCCTTGGGTTCAAACTGAGATACCTACTTGGAGGCAAAGAAGTACACGTCTCCTAAAGAGAAGGCAGACTACGATAGGGAAACTTGGCTCACACTTCTGCGCGCTTGCACGACACTGGGGCGGGGAGAAGAGAAGTTGAGCAGGAAGAAGAGACCAGTTGAAAACTGAAGCAAAAACAACTGGAATGCCTGTGAGCAGGAGAAGAAGAGAACTGCATGAAACAGAAGCAGAACTTGAAGAAGAGAGAGAAGGGGTAGGAGAAAGGGGAAGCTACCCTACTGCTGGGTGTCTACTCAGACTGCGAGAGCGAGTGCAGGTTGAGGCTAGACTTTTTGAACACCCACTCATGCCACTCCCCCATCAGTCCGGAGCCCTTTCAGGCTGCCAGCAAGGGTGCTAGGCTGGGTGGATCTGATGAGTTTGTGAATTCCCTGACTACCCTGGAACTATTCTACCCTAGGCATGAGATGCTTCTGCCCTAGCTGAGGAAGGAAGCGGGGGCACTGGGGTGGGGAGAGAAGAGGCTAGTCGGAGTTGGGATGGAGATGGCAGAGGTTAAGGATGAGGTTGCACTCCTCGTTGGCCATAGAAGCCCAGACGTCTGCTGTGGACTGGACTGGCTCGTTCACCGGCTTGGACTCCTGAGTGTCACCAGAAGCAGTGGCAACTTGATGAGTAGGAAGGGAACCCGTTTGATTTGGTGCATCGAGTTTGAGCGGCACCAAATGCACAGTGGCCCGTCGGGAGATGTGGCCCTTGGAGTCGCGGACAGTGACGTAGCGGATGATGCCGGTGGAGTCGGGCTCAGCGGTCAGGACTCGACAGAGGCACCAGGTGGAGCATCGGAGCTGAGGAGGTAGGGATGGCCGACGATGGGCTGAAGCTGGGGGCAACATCAACGGCCTGCCTTGGAGGCCTGGAGAGCTGCAGCTTAGGCTTAGGCTTAGGCTTAGGGCTGAAGCTGGGGGCAATGGGCCATGGGCTGAAGCTGGGGGCAATGTTGATGGCCTGCCTTGGAGGCCTGGAGAGCTGCAGCTTGGAGATGTCACTCACGAAGGGCTGGGAGGTAGAGACGGCGGAAGTCGCACCAGAAGCAGGCAAGGGCGGACTCCTTGGCGATGCGGGCATTGCGGAGGTCAGTGGCCCTGATGGGAGAGGTGACAGCCAGCTGTGGGAGAGGCGCGGAGGCCAGTACAGCAGCAGGGGTGAGAAGGCCGAAGTCGTTGGGGTCATCGCTGAGGGTGCAGAGGGGACGGGAGTTGATCACTGCCTCGATGCAGGTGAGAAAGGTGTGGAAGGCGTCATCGTTGACTGGGTTGTGGAGGAGGCAGGGCTTGAGGGAGGCCTTGAGGAGGTTGACCATCTTCTCCACTCCTCCTTGGTGCCAGGGAGACTTGACGGGGGTCAGCTGGAACTGGAGGTCATGCTTGGAGACGACGAGGCTGATGGGGAGAGGGATTCCTTGGCGAAAGCGGCTACGGCCCCTACACTTCGCCTAGCATGCTTTGCATGCTAGGCTATGCTCCGGGGCCTCCGCACCCATGCCTTCCGGCCTCTGGAGCTCTGACTGCCCTGCCCTCCGCGAGCCCAGGAACCCAGGACCATGACAATAAGGACAGCTTCCACTCCTACTGGAACAGATGGCACAGCAGAGGATGAGGTTGGCACACCTCACCATCGAGCCCTTCTCCTGTGCCACCAAGGAAGTCACCATCACCAACTGGTTTGAATGGTTTGATAATATTTGCACCACCTCAAACATCAACAATGCCTGGCGCATGATCATGGTCCTGCCCTACTTGCAAGGGGCAGAAGAGATTTATGCATCCATCTTCCTGGAGACCAGGAGACAGGCCAGAGCAGAGGCCCAGGCAAACAATGCTGCCCTCACCGCAGGGCCACCCGAGGAAATGCCAGAAGAACCCACCTAAGAGCAGCTTAAAGCTCACCTGATCAGAACCTTGACCATTCAGGGTGAGAACAGGCTCATCATAGCCAGGCTCAACAAACGTACCCAGGAGAAGGACAACGCAGCAGCCACCTTCAGCTATGAGCTCTTGAAGATGATAAAGAAGGTCTACCCCACCCTCCCCCACCTGGACCAGGAGGCTATGGTGCTGCAGAACCAGGATGGCGTCCTGCCTACCACAAGGCCCCACATCACATCATGCTGAAGACCTACCAGAACCTCCAAGAGACCATCGCTGATGCCAAGCTGCTACAGGCCATCCAGCAGTAATGTGCAACTTGCGACTGGGAGGTTGCCGGTCAGGTCGCACCGGTCGTATCGGCGAGATTTCGGATTTTGCACTTGTCGCGGTCCCATCGCGGTGCGTCCTGGTCAAAATGCTCACCTGTGTGACCGGCATGTCAGACGCAATTTTTTCAATGTTTTTAGCATTTTGAAGTGATAATTGTTGGCCAAAAGCATGTAGCAATTGCATCTGTGCCCTAAGCCGTCCATTTATGCCATTTTGGACCCATTTTTTGAAAATTTTTGGGTAGAAAGGCCCAAAAATTGCAATATACAGTTTTTGCTCTATAGCACCTGTAATCTTGAGAATTGCACAGAAGACTTGAGTTTTTTTGTTCACAAGTCGTATATAACGATTCCAAATCTGTGCTTACTTTTGAAAATGGTTGAGAAACCACAGACTTACCCTCTTGAGTGACAAACTTTCATGCCTGACAATAGCATCAATAATCAGTAGCAACTGAACGGCTGAGAATTGAACAGAAGACTTTGGTTTTTTGATTCACAAGTCGTATATAACGATTCCAAATCTGTGCTTACTTTTGAAAATGGTTGAGAAACCACAGACTTTTCTTTTTGAGAGACCATGTTCACCCTTGTCCCAATGAGACCTCCCTGCCGCAAGGTGCACATCACTGGCCCAATGCTACACCTATAGGGACGCCACATCTACATTATAGGGAGACTAACCTTTCTATGGGGCACCTATTACACTTTTCAATGGTTGTACAATGTATTTTAGCAATAAGGAACACCAATAACAAAAAACAAACATTTCCAAGCAAAATTCCGATAGAAATAGTGCCTCAGAAAAAACATAGGAGCCAGGCGCACATTGTATCCCGGTCTGAATGGGACATTGGAGGAGCCAGTGCGACGCCGGTTTCGGCGTCGCGTTCCGTCATGTGAGCAAAACATTTTCAGGATGCACATCCCTGTCATCCAGGAGACCCAACCAGTGGAGCGCTGCCACAGCCAGGTCAACATACTCACCGGCAACCTGACTGATAGGAATGGTGAGGCCAGCATGGACAAGATCACCCGGCAGCTCCAAGAGCTCCAGAACAGGCAGACAAGAAGGAGTTGTCACCATGGTGCACCACCTGCAACTCCCCAGAGCACAGAGGGGACTGCTGTCCCAGAAACTGCCCGGTGGCCAAAGAATCCCACTACCCATCATGACCACTGATCTGCTGGGGCTGTGGCAGAGACTGCCATGTCTGGGCCCAGGGCCCAATGTCCCACAAGGCAGGACAGGACCATCATCTATGTCAAGGGGTGAATAAACCCACCAGGCAGAGGCAACTATGGGGACCGCCAGCCATGCTATGACAGCGGCTGAGGGCCAGGAAGACAGCCCCATGGAGGTCTGCCCTTCCACAGTGGAGGCACCGGGTACCACTACAGCCAGGATCAGCCAGGACCAGAATGACCGTGAAGACTGCTGCAATGACTGCTACGAACAGCGCAACAACTGCTACAAATGCCGAGAAGACCACTATGAATGACGAGAAGACAGAGCCACCTGGGGAAGGCGAAACAACTACTGGGATGGCACCCCGGAGCAGAGAGGCTCATACAAGGGCCAGGGTTATCAACCGGCAGACCCACGGGTGGCACCACGAGAGCCCCCAGACTGCTACCGGCCACCTATGCCAGGCCCCACCAGACCACCACGTCAGGCCAATGCTCTGCAGGACGCACCACTTGCAGAAGAGCTACTCCAGCTGGTGAGGCTGGAGCAAGGGTCCTTCACCGATGGACTGGCTCTTGCCCTCACACTTGCTCTGATTTGCAGCTTGATTGGAGGCATCCATGGCCAAGCAATGGGACAGGTTGCCAGCAAAACCAACCCCCTACTCGAGGCATATCCCGCCCCCCCTATAGGGGGGGGCAGAGTCAGGCTCCAGCCCCCCCCCCCTATAGGAGGGGCCAGAGCCAGGCTCCAGCCCCCTCTATAGAGGGGGCCAGCGCCAACCTGCGTATGTATGCATTTACGTTTAGGTCTTCATTTGCGTTTTCCAAAATTTGCGTTTTCCCAAAATTCGGGAACTGTTGCAATTGCAAGATTGCGAAATGGAAGAACTTATTGAATCATGATGATTGGAAGATTGGCTGTTTTGGGAAGTCTTAACTAACATAAATCGCTGGACCTGTGACATTTGCAGCTAAGACTGGTTACCAACAACATTGGAATTCAGGCCTTAACAGTTTTGCACATCATGCGAATATTAGTGAAAATAGATTCAGCCAATAGGAAATTGTAATTCAACAACTTTTACTCTATCATTATGTAAGATTTAGTACCCAGATGCTTAATGTTTCATTCTTTGCATGCGAATTTTTCATCACATAACAAAATCATGAAAACTATAAAATTTTTGGCTGAATTTATGTTCACTATTATTCGCATAATTCCCCCTTTAGATATTGCTGAAACAGCCGATCTTCTTACCATAATGATTCGAGAAGTTGTCTGCATCAAAGTTTGTCAAAGCTGCAATTGCCACAGTTCCCAAAATTCGGAAAAACGCAAATGTCACAGTTCCAGAAGCCCACAGGAAAGCCTAAATGTAAATACATACACATGCAGGCTGGCGCTGGCCCCCTCTATAGAGGGGGCTGGAGCCTGGCTCTGACCCCCCTTATAGAGGGGGCTGGAGCCTGGCTCTAACCCCCCCTATAGGGGGGCGGGATATTCCTGCCCTGCTCTGTGAGGAAGGCGATGGAGGTCACACTTGGAAACTGCTGCCAGAAATAACCTGCCGAATCCAGGAAAAGGACATGATGGGACAGCTCTTTAACCAAACACTAAGAATCTTTAGGAACAATATTTGGCAGCACACCACAAAAACACAGGTTTGCAGCAAAGTCTTGAGGAAGTTCCGGCTAAAAGTCTTCCTCTTTTACACCCACATGGTCATGGAAGTGGTAGTGGAGGACCTCCCAGTCACCGATGAGGAATGCAGGACCATGATAAAAGACATGAAGTGTGAATTTGGCACCATGCACCAAATAGAAGGTACCCCATCCATCTGGAAGGTCACCCAACCCTTGTCCAGGTCCTGGGGCACACTGGTGCTGGACTGCTGTCACTGGATGCGGGGCTGCTCACTAGAGTACATCACAGTGCACGTATGACATGGAGACAAGTCCCCCTCACGTCCATCAGCAGATTTGACAGGGTGTAACTACAACCAGGGGGATTGCTATTTGAAAGCAACCAAAGTCAGGGCCCTCTGGAAGGTGGGCCATTCCCTCCGGTGTCCCATCTTGCCCTTCAAAACAGTCCAGGGGACCAGAGTAGGAGCCACCTTCCTCAGCCAGGATGAAAATCTGAGGGCAATTCTTTTTCGCAGAGGTGGTGGCGCCTCCACCGCTGGGGGCGGAGGAGCCTCTGCTGACACTTATCAGTTTTTTTTACTACCGTCGGCCCTCCCCCCGACAACTGGAGGGAGGCTATTCTTTTACTCAAAGCTGCCGCCAAGCAGTGGCGCCTCCGCCGACACTTGTCTGGAGGAGGGCTGTTCTTTTACTGGTGGCGGAGTCAAAATCGCTGCCAGTTGAAGGACGGAGCATCCATCCATGCTCCGTCTGGGCTTGAGACTTCATCAGGTTAGACAGGCATTGTTGATTTTGCCGAGGATGGTGTCTAGATGAGAACGGATTAGCTCAACATGGACAGTGCATTCCTCGCCATTAATAGGCACTACAGGCTAGGCAGACGTCTTCTGGCTGCAATTTCAAGAAAACGTGATAAAAGTTATTTTGGGGGATTTAAGACAGAGGCTATGCGCATTTTCACACCCTGCTTGGGCATCTACTTCTCTGCATGCTTTTCTGCTCTTCTTTGTTCTTTTCCATTCTTTTGACTTTTTTTGTTCTTTTTAAACTGTTTTTTGACCGCGGAGCGGCCCGAAGGGCCGCTCCGCGGTCTATAGAGGTTACTAAACTTTTGTCCTCATATATATGTATGTATATATCTGTATCTGGAAATGCTGGCCCCGGGCGAATTCTCAACGGATTGGGACAAACTTTTTTTTTCCTGAATGGTAACGCTATTTTAGGAAGATCTGGAGGGGTAGACCCGGTTTCCGAGCATTTGAAACATTACTTTTTTGGGTAGAAAGGCCAGAAAATTGCAATATACCGTTTTTGCGCTGTAGCACCTGTAATCTTGAGAATTGCACAGAAGACTTGAGTTTTTTTGTTCACAAGTCGTATATAGCAATTCCAAATCTGTGCTTACTTTTGAAAATGGTTGAGAAACCACAGACTTACTTTCTTGAGTGACAAACTTTCATGCGTGGCAATGTCATCAATAATTAGTAACAGCTGAACGGCTAAGAATTGCACAGAAGACTTGAGTTTTTTTGTTCACAAGTCGTATATAGCAATTCCAAATCTGTGCTTACTTTTGAAAATGGTTGAGAAACCACAGACTTACTTTCTTGAGTGACAAATTTTCACGCGTGGCAATGTCATCAATAATTAGTAACAGCTGAACGGCTAAGAATTGCACAGAAGACTTGAGTTTTTTTGTTCACAAGTCGTATATAGCAATTCCAAATCTGTGCTTACTTTTGAAAATAGTTGAGAAACCACAGACTTCCTTTCTTTAGTGACAAACTTTCATGCACGGCAATGTCATCAATAATCAGTAACATCTGAACGGCTAAGAATTAAACAGAGGACTTGAGTTTTTTTGTGCACAAGTCATATATAGCGATTCCAAATATGTGCTTACTTTCGAAAATGGTTGAGAAACCACAGACTTGCTCTTAGCAGTGACAAAATTCCATGCATTCATAGTGTAAGCTGGAAGGTGGTGCGCTCCGCGGTCACCTATTGCGCTTTGCGCCATATACTTGTTTCTTTTTTTTTGTTCTTTTCTTTCTGTTTCCTTCTTTCCCCTCCTCATTTCCATTCTTTCCCTTATCTCGCTTCCTTTCTTTCCCTTTATCATTGCTGGGCCTTGTTCTTTTACTTGCCTCCACTTTTTAAAACATTGAAGTCGCCTCCGGAGGTGGAGTCGACTCCAGGGCTGGAGGCAAGTAAAAGAACTGCCCTCTGGCCCTCACCTTCCACCAGTAACACCTGGTGCCACCATCAGCCTGCGCCATGAAAGCCCAGCACAGCAACCAGAGGGCAATTCTTTTTCGCAGAGGCGGTGGCGCCTCCACTGCTGGGGGTGGAGGAGGCTCCGCCGACGCTTATCAGTTTTTTTTACTACCATCAGCCCTTCCCCCAACAACTGAGAGGGAGGCTATTCTTACTCAAAGCTACCCTGCCGAGCAGTGGCACCTTCGCACAACACTTGTCTGGAGGAGGGCTGTTCTTT